>WOGR01000081.1:0-34356 GCA_015342045.1 Leptinotarsa lineolata | reverse complement strand
CTCTCGCTTGCTATTCTATAACGAATGAATATCTTGAATCATCCCCAACAAAGGGAACTGAGTCAGCGTTATACAATCTCATAACGTTCATAGACGTGCATTTATTTCTTACTTCCGTGATTGGTATTCTTACAATATTTCAGTACACTACAACGGCTTTGTCAGGAAAATTCAGATCCACTCGGTCGCGGCATTGTTCTTGCACCCAGCGAAGAGTCAGTCTATTCCTGTTCGCCGGATTCCTCAGCTCCTCAGGGAATTCCTAAATCAGTCTCGATACTACCATTCGGTTAATCAATGCTCCAAGTGTTACCTGGCTGCCTGTGAGAATATTGATCCTTTCATCTTTGAAGCTTGAATTTCATGTTCCTTTCGTATTGCGATCTGTACTGAGCGAGCTGGGGTCGAGGTGGTGAATGTAATGAATATTTCTCTCCACCCTCGTCCCATATTCGGCTTACAACCCGTTTGTATATCGAATGTTTCTGCAGAGTATGTTCTCGGGATATCTATTTTTTCTCCAATCTTCGTGGTTTATGACTTCAACCGCAAAACTTGAAGCGAACACCACTGTATGACCTTTTTCTTTGACCAATATCTACAATTAGTAAACCTGTGCACTGTTGAAAATATTAATAAATTATTTCTGTTCAGTTGATGGGTAAGAGCTCCTGATTTAGGTACAGTGATCGCATCATAAATATTCATTAACCTCAGCGATTTTTCAATAAAGAATTTACCAAACTGGGAGTAAGTAAAAGAATACTACGAGCTGAATTAATTCAAAACGGTCGAAGCGATCAGATTTGGCATAATGACGGACATTACCAAGCACTCATTCAATATTTATGTGAATTTATATAATAGTATACCTATCGATTCAAATCAATTCAATATGGCCGCAATTCGTAATATCGGCAATATAACTTCATGAATACGGTCCGACAAGATACGGATAACTGTATGTGATTAATACATTCGAAATGCGCTTGGACATACCATGCAAGATGAACAAAGAGAAATTCGGTTCAGTTGCCTTCTGTTTGGTTCGGTTTTGTCAACTATACTAGATTAATATAGGGTTATTATATGATTATCGTTATGGTGATATTCGTTTTTTTGAAAATTAGGTACCTACAATAACAAAAAAAAACATCTAGACAAGTACACTGGAAGAAAAAACCTCCATACATCTACAGGAACACTTCGCAAAAAAATTTAGCAGCTCAAGTGTCGCATGCATGATACAGAAGTGGACTTTCGCGCAATTTTTGCTTTGCTAGAAAAAAAGCTTTGAATAACTTACAAAATTACATCAAGACGAATGACTTCCATTCGTCTCTAAAAATTTCAGGAGTATGTTTCTAACTATGAACAACTGAGTTTTTTCTTTGGTGTCTTCTGCGAAGTCGAACGTCTGAGAAAAGGGAATCGTGGCTACATATTTGGAATCTGTAGGAAAGCAGCTGCATCTCTATCCCTCTTTGGTGAAGCTCCTTTTCTTGATTTCTTCTTCCATCATGTAGCTATTTGAAATATTCACGTTAAACTCAATAATACAAAATCTCGACCGAGTCCCACGGGTATTAATTCCAAGAAGATTCCCAGTGTCTTGAAAACGATATGTGAAACGCTGCCAACCCATTATTGTCGAATAAAATCAAGAAGTATTCAAATAACATACCACCACCTCAATCGTAGAAACGTTTGTAAATTCCTACCAAGAATAGTTAGTTTCTCGAATTGTATCTCAACATATAATTTCACTATTCTAGTGGAATGCTGATCTTTTCATTTCGATTGAAGACTAATGACTACGAAAACAGGGACGGCTCTTGGGGTTGAACTGAGTTGGAGATGGGAAAAGTTACCGTCATGACTTTTGAGTCCTAGATAATGAAATAGTCATGATGGTGTTCAGCTGAAGCAATTCTACCAGACCGTGATATATTTGTATAATTATTTCTGTTCTGTTTCATTTTGTTGCTAAATAGCTGTATTGTTTTTTCGATATACATTTTATCACAGTTTCCACGCTCAATTTTATAAGCTACATTAAATTGAACTTTCATGCAATTTGTCAACCGATATAGCTTACTAAATCAACGTTATATACGGCCAATATCGTTGTTTATGTGACGGTACAATGTTGCGTATTCGACACCCTGATACTGTGATAACACTAACAAAATGTTATTTTAGGTTGTGTATGCATATGCATGAATGTTTACCACTATTTTTTTATTGCTTTTGTGAATCTAGAATTATCATCGGTGTTCATCATCAAGTCTATGTTTGTCAGTTTTTTATACTTATGTAGCTCACTATGTAGTTCTGAGCTGCATTGTGCTTCCTGGCTGCGATTCCTATTCTCCTAGATTTTTTAACAGGATCAAGAGATGGAGAACTGCTTTTGATCCGATGTTACATCGATGTTAGTATCGTTCAATAGATTTCCATCTCCTCTGTAGATCCAGGGTCAAATTCTTTATCGACTTCATAGAGTGTCTCACGAATAGCTAGGGAAAGGAAGTTCATCACGGCCAAGCCGTGACAAGGCTTTCTACAACGAAAGGGAGTCTGGTATCTGTAATCTTCCTTCAGCGACTTCGAGTGAACTCAAAACTATACATCCCTTCTACATGAACACATACACTTTAGAACAGAGGTTCTCAAACTTATTTTCTCCACCGCCCACTTCAAGAATAAATTATTTTCTAGCGCCCCCCAAATTTTTTCAATTTACTACGTCTTAAGAATCACAATCGCAGTCAATATTTTAATAATTAAATTATGTGTGTCATGTGAAAATAAGACTTTCTGATGAGGGTAATGTAAAATACCATTAGGTAATATTAGGAAAACTTTTATTCGTGTTATTAAGACAAATATTTCAATTTGAATTTAAAAACTAATCTAATGTGAAGGATGAATTTGATGATTTATATGAGGATGCGGGCGGGCCTAGTACTTTCGAGAATGGAGACTAGAAACTTTTCGCTTCGCATTGAAGCTAACCGCCATCTATTGTACAGTTTGACAATTATCGGACAGGAAATAGTTATTGCCTAGTCCCCTGGATGGCGTTACACGAGGAAACGCGCGTTAAGCGTAAAGTTTGTGTTAAAAGCAAAAAATCATTTTCCAATTATCCATCGCCCCCCTAAACTGCTTCAACGCCCCCCAATCTACTTCTTTCGAGCCAAGCCGCGTCTGTCCACAAATCGGATTCGAAAACGAAAAATAAACGACTAGGATATAATAAACGATCGTAAGCTGTTGTACTCAGTATATCTTAATACATAATTAGACGAATGTACAGTAGCCAGGGCCCGCGGAGCCAGAGATGGTTCCAGAAAAATGCGTAATTGCTTCAGAAGTCGGTAATCAAACAGTGATATTTTATGCAGATATCAATCCGCAGTTCGGACTATCAGAACGCATAATCTGCGACTAAAATTGCGCCAGCCTAGAGCCATCACGGTCGGTTGTAATTGCGTTTCTTCATTTCTTCGTGAATTATCATCAAATATTGTTTCTCGCATTCGAGAACGATTTGCGATTTGATTGGGGTTCCTAATATTGCTTATTGTTTAAGTATGAGTAGTAAACATATGCGTGTGTTATTACTAGCGACCCGATTGCCCTGAGCTATTCCCAGTTCCAGTAATTTCGTGCTGCCGGTAAGAAATGCGAGTTCTGCTCTTTGGAAAAATCTTGGAACTATTCTTTCCATCCCATTTATTATCGAGTAGCTTGTACTTATTACTTTTTGGTCTGAAGTCCGATGTTAGATTTCATTTTCTGTTTTTTAACATAAACTGGTATTTTTTTTCATTTTTAACAAAATTCTGTGACATTCATTGGTAAAATGAAAAAATTATTCAATATAAATCAAATTTGAAAGGCAAATTATTTAAGTAGACCAGAAATGTTACTCCGTTTGAATAACCATTCAGAAAGATCCAGCTTTTCATGAACACTCATTTTTATCAATTCTGTCTACATACTACAAAAACAAAAAGTATATTACAATTTTGAATGATCTTCCAGGAAGTTCCTCTGTTTCCTTTCTTGAATCCCGATGGAAAATGGATTAAAAACGTACCAAATACGAAAGTCAATTCAAAATTTTTCGAAATTGAATAACAATTTTTTCATGTACAGTAAACTGAAAATTGAATTTTATTCAATATGAAGTTTCCGTAGTCCAGCTTTTTTCTTAGAAAAGGTAGCCATGTTAGATTGAGCAAATGTCATATTCGCATTATGCAAGTTGTTTCTTTCAATTTTCTTTCAATTTCGTTGGCATTGTCTCAATTCATTATTTATGCACAATCTCTTGCCAAAATAGCTCTTTCAAATTTGATTTTCTTATATCTTTGTTTCTAATATCACTCTGGTGTTCGGAAATACTAATTTTGAAAAGTCTTCAAGGGTTCACCTGTTTATATTTACACATGGAATACTGTACACATATTTGTTTGATTTTTGTTTTTTGTTTGCCGGCTTTGAGTTGATGAAGATCTTGGAATATTTTGATTTTGAAAACCGTTCCGGCGTTGGATTTAGAACAAATGTGTGTCATCTTTTCAAAAGGACCAAGGAAGTAAGTTATCACATAAAAAAGTGGCTGTGGTTGATAGCTGTAGTTGCTGGATTCGTGGTGAAAGCTGTGATTGTTTGGTTTCATCAAATTTTTTATTGTCTATGGGATATTTTCCTGAGATGTATCCTCTGACGTATTTCAGGTACGCCACATGGCTGGTAGCCCAGTCATTTCTAAATTACCAATGTTCACGTCGAAAGACCATAATGAGAAATAATCAGAAGCGCCACTACGTCAGATGAGAACTTCCGTTCGGTAATTTAAACAAAATATTACCCAATATCAATATCAGCTAATTTATGAAAGTGCCACAAATTTAGTTGCAATTATGAGGCACGGACATGTATGTTGTGTATTTTGTATTAATTAATAATGCAGCCGATAGGTGGATCATGATGTTATATTCAAATAATGGCCGTATCGGTGTTTGTCAAGTCCAATTGTCCGGCTGCACCATTGATAAATAATATATGCGTTGTGTGCTTGTCAGAATTAGATTTATTGAATGGATTCTTGTTGAACATGGACGGTTCTATTATTAAGATCGGGACAATCCAGTTAGAAAAGAAAGTGATCTATATTCACTGCTAATACCGAGGGTTTGGAACATTCCCTTTCGGTGTGATTTTGGGTACAGAAATATTGAAAAAAACAGAGTGTTTAACATATCTTGAAATTGAATATTCTGAAGGACTTTATTGGTTTTGGGTATTTCTATGTCAAATCAGTACACTTTTCGAACCTTACATTTGAAAATTTCCAAAGAAGCAATAACACTGATTGAACTCTAGCTCTAAGATTGTTATATTCCGAAAGAGCTCTATGAAATAAGGAATACGAGTACATTGGTTGGTAATAATACAGAGAACATGAAATTTGCAATTATTCAAGCCTAGAAACGATATAATCATCAATATATCAGACAAGATGTTCACCATTATATTGAAAAATATCCTGACTGCTGAAAAATTCCCAGCAAAGTAGCATTTTCAAGCTCATCCAAAAATCAATTGAGAGATCCTCCATAATTCTCGCGATGTTATTATAGAAAGACATAAAAATCTATAAAGCATTTCGAAATGAAGACCGAGCCTAACAAAAAATTACCGAGTATAATATTAAATAATTAAATTTAATACAGTGCGCAGGGGGTTATAAATTCGTAAGCGTCGTGAATATTTAAGGCACAAGGCATCGCCAAGACTCGGCTCCAAGAGCAGTGTTGCCAACATTTGTGTAATTTTAGTATTTTAGCGCATATGTTGGGCTTTCTTTTTTCCTTCGCATTTTACACCCTGCCACTTTGTCTGCAGATCAACTCTACTTCAGGTGCATCAAGTCTATTACCAATCACTGTAACTCTTTTGTTGAAATTAACGATCCGTAAAAATTCACCGAATCACCTGTACTGCTCTTTTATGTTCTACATATCAATTGCCGATCGATCTATTCCATATATTTTTCTCGAAAAAACGCCCTTTCTACGCCTTTGTAGAGAAGTGACTACTACAGAAGACATAGCAAAATAGTAAAACAAATATCATTCGATATGGCAGATAACTTTCGGTTATTGGGCTTGATTTGCATATATTTTGAAGTATGATGTTTTGTCAGCAAATACAAAAGACATTATAAAAGACAATACGACATGTCGTATTGCATTTATAGACGAAACTTTGGACTCAAAAACCTGCAGACCATGGCTAATAATTGTTCTAAAATTTGTTTTAAAATTGTTCGTTCCGTTAACCAGCTGACGAACGTCAACCCTCAGAAGTCGAAACTTGTGCGAGCAATGGATTAACGAGGCCTGACCTTTTAACGTGCGATTAACCAGCACGGTGGCCCCGGCGGGGAATCGAACCCCGGTCGTCCGCTTGAAAGGCGAATGTGCTAACCTCTACACTACCGTGACCCGATACTAAACCCGATAAATTCAAGTAATCCCTCAGATATATGCCGTGAAAGCCTTCATACCATGATAAACTGATCTACCCGCTTTCTTTGAACTGCATTTGGTAGAAATCATACCTCTTTTCAAAGTTATGATTCAAGTATAAGTCTATTTTCTAAAAGTCCTTTTAAAGCGGATTTTGTTATTGTTGCCACATGTCAAGACAAGATAACGCCTTTTTGCGTCTTGTCTCAACTAGTCGAAAAAAATTTTTTTCTCGTCTTGACAAAAACGCGATTTTGTGTTCTCTTGTCTCGTCTTGTCTGGTCTCGATTTCTCTTGACTATTGATATTTAGTAGGTTCAAAATAAAAGTATACTGACCAAATATTCATTGTTATTTCATAGATTTCGTATATGCTGTAATTTTATAGGAAACCTGAAACTGAAATTTCTCGATGCTGTATCCCGAGAAAACCTAGTTAACACTATAGATTATTGTATGAAAGCTATTTTCCAGGTTTTCCTGTAGATTATTTCGTTTTGGGGGGAGGGGTTTTAATAGTTCTTTTGATTCATTGTGTACCATAATCGTCTTTAAGACCCAAGAAAAATTGGAAATACAAGTATTTTTCGTTTATTATCGAGAATAAAAATTGAGTTGCTTTGCGAATTGTGCCTGAAAAACAAACTGAATTCTCATGTTACCTTCCTCTCGACTTCCTTAGTCAAGAGAGGACTATCTTGTTAGGAGACAAGACGGATTTTTGACATCAATCTCGCGCAAAACAAATTTATTGAGTTGGCAACACTGCCAAGAATTTTGCGATCCTTTCATAAGTAATAACACTTCGCATACAATAATCATTTTGTTGCGAAGCAATTTGCTAGCTGAGCGTAAACACCTTCAGCATCGAACTCGCTGTGGGATGTATGGAAACTGGAGACAGATATTACTATGGTGTGAAAATTATTAAGAAAAAAGATATTTTGGTCTGATAGATTTACTGAAAACAGTTTTTCTTTCATCAGACTTTCATCACCTGAATCTCTTTATTAATTTATTGGTACGAATATTTCCCTAAAAACAAAATAATACTTCCACACTTGTTTTAAAATATTCTGGGAACTTCAATGTAAAACACTGAAACGAATACTCACCTACTAGAACTTTGATAAGAGAAAATTTACTCTTAAAGAATTCAATACCTTGCAACATCAAAGAAATGGTGAACTAATGCTATTATCGGGAAAGTTTGTTTTTGTGGCCGATGAATTTTTGATAAGGACGACACACGAACCGGAACTGAGTCAACATCGAGAAGAGCCTTGTTTAAAATGTCGACTCCGTAAATTATTTGTGGCTCAATCGAAACTTAAAACTAGAGAGTTAGATTCAAACTTTTACGTTCGTCCAGGAATTATTAAACAAGACACTCATTCTATGGAGGCCTTGGTTTGCTCAACATAGAACTTGGCAGAGCAAGATAATTTGGAGAAGCATAACATTCATATTTATTCGTGCGAGGAATGGCACGTTGAAAGTTTTTTTGTTAATTCTTAGCTCACACAAGTGGAAGCCAAATAGCTTTTCTCCAAACACCCTGCAAGTTATTCTTGAAATTTGAAAACATTACATTAGTAAGAGGTCTTTTGAAAAGAAATTTCTGTCACATTTGATATTTCCAAGACTCACTTTGATTTTCAATTTTAGTCCCACCCATTAGATGAAAACTCCTCTTTCAGCTCTCGAACTCAATTTGGTCAAACGAAGTTCCGATAAAGAATGGAAACAAAATGAAGGGAATACGTTCAGCAATCGTTTGTCTTGTCCCAGAACGAGCAATTTTCAAAACCGTATCTACATGTAATTTCATAATATAGAAATGCCGGACATATGCGGCTTTTTCATGCGACCAAATTCAACGAACGCAAAATGAATTGTCATAAAAGTGAATCAACTTTAGGTGAGATAGTCTGCGAGCCAAGTTTGTATCGGAAATAATAGCGAATTCAGAGAGTTATATATGAACTAACAAAGTAAGCAAGGATCATCAACCAGAACTTTCAGGACTCACTAGTAATGAAAAAGGTGATGATGATGCTTGATATGATGAAAAATAGTTGTTGATGCTTAAAGGCGTGGGCTGAATTCCATCAACAACTCTTGGTAGTTATTGGAGTAATTATGCAAAAAGATTTTTTTAAGGGATTCACATCCCCAAGGATCAGCATCTCGTTCTGAAAAACCCTATATATTATACTATAGTTGACTCCCGCGACTTCATTCGCTTGGATTCTCCCAGATTTTCTAACAGAATACAAATTTTTCATGTATCATTTGCCTCTTTTTGATTTATAAGAAAATCGTTTTTCAAAATTATATTTACCCAAGGTTTCAGCCAAATCAGCTGAACTGTATTTTTATAGTATTTTTAACTAACATATTTTTGACGTGGTTCTTCAAATTGACATAACTTTATAATTTATATGAACCGATCAAAATCAATCGAACACTGAATGTTAAGTGAGGTGTACAACAATACATTAGTGAAAACTGCACACAAATCTGTTGAACCGTTTTAGAGATTGAAGCGCACAAATACACAGACGAAGTGACAAACAGTCGAAAATAGTGAGAATCATTGTTTTGGCTTCTATTGCTCCAATATAATTATTATTAATTAGATAGTAATTGATATTTTTCTCTCAAATATCTACCATGTTGCATAGTCAGCGATCAGTTACACTTTTGTTATATGTAGGAGTATTGATATACCTATAAGTGATACTACTTGTATTCTTCAAGCTGCTCAATCTATCGGTAGTTTTCAATAAGCTCTCTGACTATTAGTCCAGAGTGCCCATCCATGAGTAAACTATATAAAGTACGAAAGCATTTGATGTTCACAATTTATTATTCATTTATGTGAACAACTCATTTCAAAAGAGTTAGTAAAAGCGAAATCCGTATATTTTTAATTGTATGACATGCTTGTAATCCCTAAATTAACCTTAGGGAACTTAGTTTTCCCTGAGGTAAATGGTTTATTATAAAAGTCATGATGTTTACCCGTTAAATGTAATTGAAACTTGCATGAAATGGATTTTTTAATTGTTTCTCTCAATGGGGAGGTAAGAGAAACTGGCGTCATTGAATTTTTGTTCGAAATAAATATGTATCGATACATATTTATTTCGTGTCTGTTGCCTGTTTGTTTGAAGGCAACATATTCAAAACATCTATAACTGATTTCACCAATGTACAAATTGATTCGAAAGGAGAGTTTATGTGTTTAATTTATCAATGTTTGAGATGGCATATGTATATATTTCAAGGATAGCTTACCATACCCATTTAAATGGTATAAATAGTGACTACATATAATGTTGTCAATGGAATGAATAAAAACATTCCAGTGAATTTCACATGTTGTAAAATGCTCTCGAAAATTCTGGAATGTTTCATAAATTTTAAGAGGGTGAAACTTTCAGCCCCTAGATCTTCAAAAGCATGGCTTTCAGGTAAAACGGAATTTTTTCTATCGGATGAGGTATATAGAGAGTTACCACACTACAACTCTTTTGCGTCCTTGAAGTGAACGCACTACCCTCTGATGATGTCTGGCCCAGTAGCAGAAGAAATATTTGGTACTTCAAGTTCCATTTGACCACGGCCTACTTGCGCGGATTCAATAGTATTTTGAAAATTGTTAAAACTTATATTTGAGGCGACAAAATATTAAAAATTTGGCGAATGCGCCGGTATAACTGAAATTAGAAGTTTTCATAAATATGACAAACGCGATAGTATCAACTTGGTACAAAGGCGAAAATGTGTCTATTAACAACTTTCCACAAGACACGAAAAAAAACCAAAAAGTTGAAAGTAGGAAGTGAGAATTGGTATATGAACCCATTAAATCTATGTCTACGAGTCTAGGCTCTTCAAACCTTTCATACTTTAGATTCAAACTTGCATTCGATTCCCTTAAATCGTTATTTCTGTCGCCACCTTAGATATTGGGATAACTATCAGAATTCAAGTTTTTTGTATACGCGAAACTGTTTACATTCTCGTTGACTAGAATTCTCGTTTAGCATTTTCACCACCTTTTATGTGTGGACGACACATCATAGTAGAACACGTCATATAAATATGTAAATAGACTTACTTTACCGTCCGCGGATGTACAATGACTTTAAAAGCTATTTTATTACTATTCTAATTTCCGATTTAAATGCCTTTTCTATGTAAATTGCAATCTAGCTGATATATTTCTACAAATGTCGACGTAAAATGTTAAGTAAGTATTGTGCCAGGGAACGATATTAAATAAAACATAATATCCAACTGTTTTGAATTGTTTTGGCTTATCTGATTGTAGCTTCATTGTTCCGGCTTTTACGAACATAAGGTGCAGATTTAAACGAAGTGATGTGAAAGTTTTGATTACGGAGCCGATATATGATTTGATGAACATCGAAATTTCGAATAATATATCTCAATGTTATAGTAATAATAGAAAAAGACGATGCAAGGCATATGGAGAGATGTATCCTTGGGGATGACAAACACACTCCCAAAATTAATCTCTCCTGAAAATATACCTTCTTTTCATCTACCTAAGGAATGTAGGTAGATATTCCGACATTCTGTGCTCAACAAGACCAATAATTTTTCCTATATGGTAGAAGTTGACTAATATTTTTTCATAAAAAAGTTACTATTGTACCGTATACCGAGTAATTCAAGTTCGTTGGTGTGAATATATATCCTACATTTTCAGAAATCATATCATCAGAAATAATATCTTCAATCACGCATGTATGTCTTCAGATACTTAGGTATATGTGCATCATGCTCTTTATATCATAAAACACGTTATTCATTGAGATGTTTTGAAAGGAATATGTCTCATTCGTGTTTTTTCCAAATAAGGTCCCTCAAAACATTGACATGTTATGTTCATTTCAAAAAGCTCACTCAGTTCAATTAAGTTCCTTCAGGTCGCAACAAATCTAATATAATTTCTGTCACTCGGAAAACCAACAATAACCCAGGAGAACAAGAAAAAACGAATTCAAATCGTATCCTTGTTTTATTTGTAAGCAAAGAAACGAAAATTATAACTCCAATGAAAATATATTCGTTGTAAATGTGATATAAAATTCTGACAGTAACAAATCCCTGGTTAAAATAGTACGACAGCGGGCCATAAATTATTTGATTATAAATAAATATGCATCAGCAGACATACTAAAAATAAGAATATGATTTTGAAGTGCACTGCACTCTGGTTTTTATAAATGCAGTAGGGGTTAAAATATTTACCGTCCGAACAGAAACAAGAGATTGTAGAAGTGACAGACAGTTCGCTAGGTAGTTGCTTTTATATTCCAGAAAACTGTGATAATACAGAATACTTTGATTATTATATTGACCATTTGCAATTGGTTCATAACTGATTTCCAACAATTATTTGAGCAATAATTGAACTATATCCTTCATTGTGTGATAAGGTAGGTACTGAAGGAGAGAGTTGCGAGCTTGGCCGAAATTTTCAGTATTTATAGATATGTGGTTTATCACTATTATTACCAGTATTCTTAACGAAAATGAATGAAGCAAATAGTAGAATGTGATTTTCAAATACTGATACTGTATTCGAAGGAAATGAACTAATCTGAAATCAAAATGACAAAAATGAAATTTTTTGTACATTGAATAATAGGAATGATACGCATTCGAATTGGAAACATTTACCTGCTCCATTAGAAATTAAAATGAAACATTTTTATTCAGAATACAATCGAGCAATAGAAATAATGATTTCAAAAAAAGGGTTCTTCAGTATCGATATTTACAAGCAAAAATGAATACTCAACTAAACTATTTATGATAACAATTACAAATCTTCGCAATGAATTATTTCCAATATATTGCCCAATATTATTCTCAATATATTATTTCAAATATGTTTCACTACAACAGTAGCTTTCTCAGTAGGACTGGTACTAGGTAGGTACTGTTAGTGCTCAGTTGTACCACGGTTCAAAATGGTGACTTTTAGGTTTTAGGTTGCTTTTCCTACTCCTTTCATCAGTTTCACTCCAATTCAAGATTAGTCTAGTCAGTGATAGAAATCGGTTCTACTTTTCAGCACTAAAATCGTTTAAGAATACGATAATACGAAACCATGCCTCTTTTTTGTCATTTCTATTCCTCGAAACTCAAGAATAGTGGTACTGATATTGCTCTCCCTAGAACGGACCACTAGTCACTCCCATCTCCGCTGAGCGGATTGAAAACGAAATGAGAAATTGTTATTTTGCTTCAATATAAATAAAAAATGAACGGTAGAAACTGAAACGAGATTAGTGTTATTACATCTAGATCGATACTACTTCAATTCAATTGGTTGTGTAAACTTTAAACCTAGGCACGATTTATAATTTAGAACACAATTTGATTCGGTTGACCGATGAGCTGTTCAAATGAAAAATTTATAACAGGTCTCTTATTGAATGATTTTTATCATTGATGAGAGGAAGATACGAGAAGTTTCTGGTGATCACTATCTGCCTATTTTAGAGAAAACGTAAAGAAACCTTTAATAGTTTCTGTTGGATAACGAGTGTATTTCGATCAATTATTCATGAAAGAATGAGCATTGATCAGGATTTATTTTTTCCAATGAAAAACAAGTATTGATAATCGAGCTTTGCTAGTAAACACTAACATTCCCACATATTCGCCATCGGTTGATTGTGTCGCAGAAATATAAGTCGATTTCCAACCCTCCGCACATTCTAGCACTGCAAACATATCGAGTGGACCTCCATGTTGTCACAAATTAATTACCAGCCAAATTATGAGTGGAGCAGCCTCTTCCCCTTCACCCCTCACATTCGCAAACAAACCATTTACATGGGTTTCAAGCGCACCGACGTATTTACGTTAGAATTCTGCATCGTTGTACGCCGTCATCTGGATGCCATGTTTTGTTTAATTATTATGTTTAAACAGCATCACTACAACTACCCCTTGTACATTACTGCAACGCGGAGATACTTTATATTGTCCATTGTTCACCCGTATATATAAATATGACGGCTGCTTTTAACATGACGAAAGGATAGGAAGACCCTGCAAAGTCAATGATGGAAAGTTTGTTTTGTGATTCTGTCAGTCTTCGAAAGTTGGAATGTATTATGACTATTCATAGCTTTCTTTCAATAAAAATCGATTAATTTCATTTTTTGTCAATTCTTCAATCTAACCGTCAAAATATTTTCCAAGTGGCTGTGACTCGTGAGTAGCACAGCGTGGCCGAAAAGTTTTATGGAAACCCTGAAAAAGAAGTCGAAAAAAGAAAATATTCATCACAGACAACAAAAAATGCATTTTTCATTGATGCTCCACCTTTGCCAAGTTTCTGGGTTCTTTCTTCAATAACAAAATTGTGGGAGCAACTTTTCACTTTTTACATTTCATGAACGACTCTTAAACACTGGTATTATTTCGAACTTCATTACTACCGTACAATGAGAAACAACGTCCAGTAAAGCGTGTACCTATTGCCACGAAGAGACCAAATCCTTTCATTTCCTTGTTGATGTAGTTTGCATATATTCAATAATCAATATCGAAAAATCTCCTGAATTTTTCAGAGCCTCATTCGTGAATTTCTTATAATACTTTCGATCCGATATTCACGATAGACATGCAAATACAACAAGAGTAAATACAGTATTTGTAGTAATAACTCAAAAATCTATAGCATTTACATTATTCAATAGGTGTATTTGAAGACTGGCGTTCTATGAGAAAATAAGCGATGCCCAAGTCGATGTTACAATCAAGTTATTTATTCAAGAGAGCGGATGGGCGACAAATCGGGGAGTCTTGGCTTTCCACGTTCAGCCCGAGGAGGTCATTCCTTGGCCTATTTGTTATCAGATTGTGAGATGAACGCTGACAAGTATACACTACCTGGTAGAATGTAGCTGCAACCGTCTTTATCATTAAATTATTTTTTATCATTGAAGCACATCGCCTTCGTAATTAAGAAAACTTCGGATCACATGTAACCCCTTGAGATAAGAATAATCAAATGAATATATTATAAACCGAAATTAAAAGTTGAATTGGTTTTTATAGTGTAGAGTTTCCAAAGTCAGTCGCTTTTCAAACACTTTCTTCTATTCGAATATAATGCATTTCAATAGACATGAATTCATCAGCCTTGTGTATAAATATTTTCAGTTGAAGAAATATTCAACATTACCCGACGGTAACAAACGTCAAAATATTCACAAATTTTATGGAATAAAAATATTCATGTTTGGATACATCAACCACTTTACGTACTTTATCTTATTTTTTGGTTAAAATGCCCTTCTGATTTATCATGAATCAAGAGAGAGATTTTGATTTGGATGACATTTTTCAAATTACTTCCTGATGGCTCCTCGCAATTGAGAAATGTATTGTCCTGTAATTCCAGTATGCTTTTTAAGTAGCTAACTGCAAAATTATCATTTTCTTTTAGATAGTTCTTGTTCTGGAAGTTTTTGTATTATTCCTTTCTTTCTTGGTTGATCAGGTAAACATGCCACCATTCACATTCGTTGAAGTGAACTGTAGTAAAAATATTGGAAAAAATAGCAATGAATGAATCTTCCACCAAACTATATAAAATTAGCGTCTTTTGAAGTACCTACTCTAAACAGCAATATCAATATTAAACAATACATCCAAGGCACCATTTCTCAGGCCATTCTCGAACAATTGAATTATTTACCAAACGGATTGGCATAGAAGAGCGAGCTCTATTCAAATTGCACCTTAAATATTACATAAATGAAGTGAAATAATTTATAAGTTTGTAGTCTGCGCGTTTAGGGTTATTTACAATGCACACGGAAATATTTATGATTCTCTTCTTGGGGAAGGATTGCCCACGTTGTCTTATTGTAGAAATTTGATTCCTTCTGTTAATTTTTGATACGAGGACCCAGCCGATTATTTCTTAATGTAGCCGCTTGCATACGCTTTTGAATAAACAACAAACTCCTACAACCCGAAAGGAGATCTGAATATTGCATGTGAGGAGCTGTCTACGAGGTGATGTTGAGTTAAGATGCGAGTCAATGGTGCATGAGGGCGGATTGGTATTTATCGAATCATAGACTATTACTTCAGAGTCAGCAAATACAGACGCAGACCCAGAAATTAGGGACTGAAAGAACAAGAACGCAAAAAAGCGCAAGAAAGAAGAAGGAACGTAAATCAGGAGACGTTGTTGAACCAGCTCAGGCAATGAGAAAATTCCATAATAAATGATTGAAGTATGAAGTGAATTGAAAAAAGTGATTTTCGTGTAATTCAATGAGTCAATAAAAATAGTTTTTTCGGAAGTGTTCATTCTTTCCAGTTTATATCTGAAACAAACAGTTCTGTATGATCTACATATTTTTATAAAGAGTTTTTATTGTAGTTTTTTTTACCTTCTTTTGAAGGTTCTTCACATTTTTCAGAATTGAAATTTGAGAAAGCTGAATTAACAAGTAGAGTTTATTTGTGGGAATAATTAAAAATATAGTATTCAGTTATGACTTATGGAAACTTGAAATTGATACTCCATCATGACTGAGAGAAAAAATATAAAAGCGTTCTATATATCAGAGTGTACATACAGAAGAGAACAAAACAGTAATGATGATCATTTTCCTTCAAAGGTCTATCTCCTTCAGAAGATAAGTAAAGATTCAATTGATAATTAGGAATGTCCTCAGTTTATTTCATTTTTGTTTCTTTGAGGAAAACCCCTCCATTTGGATTCTTCCAATCCACTGTTTTTTTTGTTTCAACACAGAATAAAATCCTGAAATTGTCTATGAGTTTAATAAATGCCTCCTACACACTCGGCTATTGGCTCAAAGATGATCGAAAACAGGGTGAAAATCTGCAGAGTTATCATCTCGTAATTTGTTTTGAGTTCGCATGTAATAGCGTACCATTAATAAAGCAAAAGTTTTACTGTTATTTCGGAAGGCAATCCTCGCTCGCAGACTGCGGAATTAGTTGAAATTTACACGGAGAAAAATCAAAACGTCCACCATCCGACATCGCGGCCCGCAATAAAAAGAAACTTTTCTCGCTAATGGCGAATGTAGCCCCATTCTTTACAACCGTTCATAAATTTCATAGTTTAATATTGTAAGAAAGGCGAAGCCATTTATTTTTGTTTTGGTATCCGCGAGTGATGTATATTTTAATTTCGCAACTAATGGCCGGTCGCTCCAATATAAATAAAAACTCAAAGTGGCCCGGTTTCTCTAATGTGCAAAATTTCAATGGTGATAACTCACTGGTTTTTCGTTTCGGTGGGTTTCATGCCAAATTGAAGAGAGCGGGCAGGAATAGGGGGAAACATTACGCGAAAAAGAAGTTATTTCATTTGAAACTATTCGATTAGAGAAGGTTAAGTTGGGATGCCAAAAGGTGCAACTTCTTTCTCACAAAATGATGGTGATGAAATTATATTTCATATTTGCATTGTCAGCTAAGTATCTAGAATGCATTCTTATGGAAGCGCTAATTACTACAGTCCATAAAATAGGAAAAACAATCATGCATTTTATGCAAATACTAACTTATCATACCATACTGTAAAAGTCAGTTTATCGATATTCATATCTCTCATACTTATTACAAGGGAATTGGGAATAGTCTAAGGCATTGTTTTGAGAATAGTGACCCTGGGCCATGGCGTTCTTTCAGTTTAACAACTGATGCTCTAGCTCCTTCCCAATCCTAATCCTCATCATGCCGCTACTGGAGAGAATCGAAATTCTCAGGGCGGTCCATAAGATTAGGCCCCTGATGCCACAAGAGCTAGCTTGAGAAGAGGTTCACATCGGAAAAATCAATACCTTAAGGATACGAATGCTAGGGCTGCTGAAAAGTCAAAGGTGAAGGGAGCGAGAAAAAACGGTGAATTCCACGAAAAATGATCATGATTTCAAGAACATTCGGCCAACTTCAACATCAGATCCGGTGAAATACCTCAGCATTGCACTATTGCCATTATCCGTTGCGTTCAGAACTATTCAAGGCACTTCTGAAGACCGTAGACTTGAAGTCACCGATTTATTTTATATATCCAAAACTATCTCTGGAGAAAAGGATAATCATCAGTCTCCAAGAGAAAGCTTTGTACATTTCAATATGGTCCTGTACACTAGATGCGTAGACTTGAGAGCGTCCAGTTGCAATAATAATCCCCCAAGGCAATACCTACTTACTTCTTGACAACCGCTAGTTGTCATCCTCTTTCGCCCTAATACATATTCTGTCGATATGTCGTTCTGGATAGTAAAATGTGCAACGGTCCATCTCAAAAGAAACGGTACAAGCCCAGTTTGAACACCTAGAACAACGCAACTCACAAGAGGTATAAGCATAACTTCGGATAGATCATCATAGTTGTTGGGGAGGAACAAAATTGCTGATTTTACTACTTTGGAGTGGTGAAGTGGACTTGTGACAAACTGTATCGACTCGACGTGAAAAGATGCAACGGTTGTACTTTTACCAATAACAGGGAGAGCTTGAATTTATGAATTTGAAGGGTCTACATAATAGAGTGTTACTGGACGAAACCTATGAAGTGATTACGAGTTCGGATCCCCTTATATTCATATTCTGCGACCACGAAACAACAGGAATTGCCGATTTTTTCAATGAAGCTGCCCAAACTTGATTTAGTTATGTATGAGGTGACTACCATACACTCTGTTACGGTGGAGATTCCTTCACTCCGTAGACATAAAACAACCCTACAAGTGCTTTATTATCACATTCGACACAAGACATCAATGTAGTCTTATGCTTCAGTGGATATTGAATACCTTGTATGGAGTGGTAAGTGCAAAACTTATTGCAGCTTCTCATGCTCCTTCCTCAGGCTGATACAAATAAATATGCCAGTTGAAGATCATCGACCATCAAAGTTAGACGAAATTCGTCCTGGAGTTTTATTCGGATGAGACGGATATCATACGAAAGGATATTTACTCTATGAAAGCCGTGTACTCTACCCAGACCACTATCAGAGTCATACCAGCTGTCAATTTGATGGCAGAAATTTTGGCTGTACAAATACATCATACTGTCATTCCTGGCTACGTCTTCTGAGGGTATTGATATTCGGACCCAGTGATCACTTACCTCACTGTGTACGGTGTAGTCATTACTCATGGATTCTGAGAAAGGAGACGAGAAAAATATATTGATCAGATGAGGTGTCACTATTCAATGTTTTTTATCTTTTTCAATTTTAGAGCTTGCAAGCCCAATGTAGGTGTCACCTTGAATTGAAAAAAGTTCCAAATTTCATATTATAATGATGATCCGCAAAGTAAATTAGATAGAGAAGTGGCGTTGGTAATGCAGAGAGTTCCACTTCTCGGCACACAACACCCTGGCGGCCGTGTTGTTGCTTTTATGAATATTACAATAATTAAATATACAGTGTTACTTGTTAGAGCTGCAGGGAGCCCTGCTTGTCGGCAGATGGGGTGTTGAAATGCGGTTTCTGCTTTCGTTCACATCCATGTACTTTGGGGTCTTGATTTATTAGAATTTTTAATGTAGGGTGTGGCAGCGTCCAGGAAATTGAAGGTTAATTGACCCTCAGAGTGCATTTTTCGAATTGTGAATGAAGTTTTTCTATAGTGTCGAGTTTATAAAAATAATAACAACCGTTTTTATGGCTACAAATACTTCAATTGGGTAGTTGGGAATTACCCAATTCCTATTTGTAGAAGCGATTGGTCCGATTTACAAAATTTATTGAATTGGCTATCAAAAGACCTACCAAACGAGGTATCATTTCTTTGGTATACTGATACTTTACTATCATCACATTACTTAAGAAATACAGTTACATTTCTCAAGGAGTTGATTCATATTTGCAGCTCTTGAGATGATATTTTCATTAAACTTTATCCTATGATATAAAACGAAGTCACTAGTTGACTTTGCTCGTAATATGAACAGGAAGTAATGAAATTATCTGGAAATAAACAGACTATAACCCGATGCTAACTTTGGAGAAAACGTCTATTCACAACACGTGTGTCGGCTATACTGGATATTTATTGCGACCACCAGAAATGAAAACATTAAAAACACCGTTCGATTACGTTGGAAAACGTATGAAAATATTATAATGGTTTAATTTCTTTAAATATTGGCATAGAAGCACGTCCGCGGCGTTATTTAGATTGCTTCAAGTACAAATATTTCACAGCTTGAACTGTTTTAGCGAGTTATTGAAATGATTTTGGGAATTCACAATTTTTTTTCAGGATTTGCTTTGATAGTCACTATTCTCTATAATATTTAAATGGAGTTTGTTGTAACCAACTCTATCCAAATTTAAGGAACGTGCTAGTTGGTTTTTGGCCTGGCGTCATTTAATTTGCTCAGGTTACTTCCATCGGAATTTTTGAGTTCTGAGGGTTGCCTTTTGTGTTTAACAAAAAACCACTTCGACAATGTTGGGTTCGACATTCGTGAAATATTAACACGTGTTTTGTTTTACGGTAACTTTCTGGCCCTATAAGACACATAATGTATTGAACGTGATGCACTCTTGTGAATAAAAATAACAATAAGAATTCCTTAGTACGTTCTTCAAGTATCGCTATTTTCCACATTTCAAGCCAAAGAGGAGCATCACTGTCAACCATAATTCAGAATATCTAAAAATTATTTATTTAAACAATTTCATATAGAAATACAGTATCAACAAAAAACTATTCGACACGGTTGACTGCTCATGGATATCAAAACAGTTTTGTTCACTTACGGAATAATAAAAATTTAATAGGTGTTCAAGGAAATCTCGGTTACTTTCAAAACAATCAAGAAGGCAGAAATAATAACAATAGAACATATCTCATTGATGGAAGCGGATAACAATCATTCAAATGTGGGTCATACTTCAAATGGGAGCTTCTGTAATTTAAATTGAAACTGAAGAAGATAGATATAGACAATTAAAAACACTTCATTTCAATTACGATTTCAATTCAGTATTTTCTTCCTTTTGGTATTAATTTTTACAGGTCGTACCTACAGACTGTGTGACTAAGCTTCCACAATCTAAAAAATAAATAAGTTCCTACTTCCGCAGGAAGTAATATGATAGCTGGATTCTTTTTTTATTTATACACAAAACAAAAATTCTTGATTCATTTCTACATTCACTAAAAAGGCTTTTTGAAATTTGTAACAATTTAGATAATAACACACTGAACATTGTGTTTTTGATAATTGTACTTTCAAAAAAATGTTTTTGTAGAAAGTTCTCGTCAATCAGGTCATAATATTGATTCAAATTGAGGATTGATATATTGTTTTTAAATCGATGTATTCAGCTGATAACATTTCAGGAAATAATCTTTGCGAATACCATTCGACCTAAAAATTTTCTCAGATAGATCTCAATATTTTTGAACTCAAACTTTGTTACTTCTGAGCAATACTAGCAATAGATAAAACCACTCGTCCTAAGGACACGTGGACATGCTGATTGCTCTCATGGTACTGGTAAGTAACAAAGTTTTCGTTAAAATTTGATAAAATTTTGAGATCTTGTGTATTACTTTTGATAAACGAATTACTTTCACATTGACACAAAATTCACAAGCCACATCGTGTAACTATCCAATATTTGTTTTAATTATTATTTTAACAAAGTCATTATTGTGATTTTTTCTGTGCATTTTTGAGAAATATCTTCACTCTAGTATATGATTACTTTTAGCAGTTGATTATCAATTAGGTTTCCCTGTCTGAAATAATTTTATCACCGAAAATTGTAACATACTACTGTATTACTAAGTAAAAACAAATAATCGTCAACACAGCAATGACCTACTTCGCAGAACACCAAACTGAGACGTAAACAAACCGAAATTCCATCCAAATCTACCCAGTCCGGCCCTACATCGTCGGCCGATCTACTCCAGCGCTACTCCGAACGGTGTCCGTCTGATAACAAAGACGCCTATGCACGGAAACCCACTTGTTGACGACCGACCCGGCCATCGGACAACGAACGATCTCTGCACTCGAGACGCAACGTCGGAATGACATTCCCAAAGCCGACCCTGCATCGTGTTGGTACGTACGTCTCGTCGGCGAACAGTTATGAATCTGCTGAATGTTGATAACTAGAGTGAAATAATTTGTGAAAAACGTGCATTCCAGTCTAGTGACGGTTATTGGAACCCTGGCACAACAAGTAAGTAGTTTTCTTTGTGGTTTCAGTCGGTTTCGGAGGTTGTTTGGGTTCGGAAGAGTTTGCCATTATCTGACACGCCGTGAGTTCGGGTGGCGTCCTGGCTCCTGGCGTCGCTGCGTGCGCAAACGCCGAATGCCGGCAATGCTGAGTACGCGCCAGGGACGGACTGGGGGTTGGGCGCAACAGGTGGTGGCGCTGATCGGTTTTGAGGTTTGTTGGTTCGTTGACGTGTTTTGGGGCAAATTTCGTGCAGAACTTGTTGGTACCGTGAAAGGTACTTCACTCAGACCATTTTCAATTTTCAAACCTCTGTTATTTGTCCATCAATTGGAAAGATTAGGTGTAAAATTTGGGTTTCTAATTGACCTTATTCACATGAAAATTAATATACATGCTTCAGGCGTTTCGTGATTGGCTACATTGATATTTAACGTATACTATTAAGAATAAGACGTGTAATTACTGTAATTGAAAAACTTGCGAAAATTACTTTGAATTCATACAGTTACTTATCAGGGTTAACTAACAAATTTGCTGTTACAGTTTTTATTTTTTCGAACTGTTGAAGGTGAAAATCTTTCAAAAAACGTCGATAAAAATCCTGGGAATTATTTTTGGTCCAAAAATGAATTTAAATAAACACATCGGTAATATAGCAAAGATAATGCTTAGATTCACGTACACTTATATGCCATTCGTAACCAGCTCGTTGTGCTTTGCTTCAACAATTTAGAACCCTCGCTACATCATGTATATAAAACGAATGGAAGAGATCCAAAACAAGTTCATCGATTCACCAACAATAATATTCTCGTGATCTATCGATTAACCACAATGTAGTAAGTTGAGAGTTAAATCTAATCACATTCAGAATACTGAACCTTTTTACTAATACCGTTTCAATCAGCGCAGCAATAATATTTCACAATACTCGTCTTTATCAGTTTTTAATATTTCTGCAACAGATATGAATTATTTTATTAATTTTGTTTTGCATCGATGCCTAAAAAGCTACAAATGCATTTCCAAATTATAGAGACATTGATATTTCTCTAACCCTGTATTTTTCTGTATAAGATGTATGCTTGACAGCACAATTGTATATTATATGTGAATATAGTTTTTCGATCGCCTATTTGTATTCCTATGAAATAAATGAACACATAAATATTCTGATTTGGAAGAAAAAGGCACAAAAGAGACGCCGTTTTTCAAATATGAGTGGTTGGCAAACTATTTGCATTCGTAATGTTTGTTCCATATTACTTCTAGCAATAGTTCGTATGGAAACCATGTATATTCTACCAAAATTTTCATATCGAATAACTGTATAATGTATAATCCATCCAGCAAACGCGGAATTAGTGAAATCCTGCAAATCTTGAAACTAATATGAAATGCTGCTTGCTCTATCTGCAACTAATCTTGAACTAATTGAATTTGCTAGATTGCTTTGGTCGATAAAATATACATTTACCTAGCACTTCGCTCGTGGTAATTCGGAGTTATCTCTATACTTTGGTTCTAACTTGGTTTAGAAATGTTTTTTGAGGTTGCGTTCTTTGAATTCATCATCTGATAGTTTATTAATCATAATTTCTAACCAAATAGTCTAATTTAAAGACTATGTTTGATGTTTCTATCGTAAGAAATTAATGGAGTAAGTTCAAAAGACTTGTTTCAGATATTTGGAAGAAAAACATGTGTATGACGTTTTCTTAAAGAGTTTTCATTAATTTGGTTTTACTAGCTTTTAAAAGTTTCCATTTTTTCATATACCAAAGGAAAAGTAGAAATTCACACAAAGGGCTGATTATGTAGATGATACATTGCATTCTAATGGGCTTTTTGCATTTTTTTGTGATTTTAAACTTGGAATTTGGGACGATAGTTCTCTTTCGTGAATTTCCGCCAGAAAATTCCTGAAAAAACAATCCTACTATTATTGTTCCATACAAAAATATCCTAAAAATATTCTGACAAAAAAGTAACACTTGATGATCATATCCACAAATATTTTCATTTACATATTACTAAATAAACATTTTATTAATGATAACATTACAAACTTTTGTTTAAATGCTACATAAATAAGTCTAACCTAATCTAACTTAACCTAACCTAACCAAACCTAACCTTCGCCTTTGGGCCGTACTGGGTTATAATAATACTTGTATCGTTGGATATTATCGTCATGGAATGTTTTTGTCGTAGGATACTTTTTCAGATTAAATTTATTGTTGGGGATATTTTTACTGGGATTTAACTTAGGTAAGATTAGGACCAAAGTACAAGGTTGTGTGCAGGTTCAATACCTGTGTCTTTTTATTGAGAACTTTCTTTTGGCAGTTGACTTCAAATTCAGTTGTTGTCCAGTTATAGAGCAAATATTTTCCGGGGTCGCTTGGCTGTTCGCTGAGTTTGGATGCTGTGAATCTCTTCACACACACATCAAAAGCGCAAATTTCCGCTTGGAATACGGTCGCATAGTTCCTAGGTAGGTTGATATTTCTTTGCCGGGTCTGCAACTATATACACCTACGCCCAAACCTGAAGGAGTTTTTGATACATCTGTGAACCAACAGCTCTCTGCTCTTAATATTTTCTCCTCCCGGACGATCTTATCCTCTCTGCTCGGGAACAAGACTGTCGTACAAGGCAGTTTGTAGTTGACAGTTGGGGGCATCAAGTCGAAGGTCATTCACATTCTGCTATGATTCTAAAGAACCTATTTTTGCAATTGGCAATATGCACAATTCTGTATGCAGTGCATCTAGCCTTTCTTTCCAGGAAGATGTGGGGAGGAGGTATGTCTAGAAGAAGTTTCATGGCCGCTGATGGTTTGGTGCTGATGGCACCAGGGATAGCGAACGTTTCGTCTGAGCCGTTTGCTGTAAAGCTTTCGGCCACCAGACAATTGCTTCGTATGTGACCATTGGTCTGATAATCATCACATATATCCAATTGATTTGTTAGGGGCCCAAGCCTTGAAATTTTCCAAAAATTCATCGACATGTCCATAGGGATAGTCTGGATGTGTGTGAAACTTTTTCCAAGTGAGCGATCCATGTGAGTATTTTATCAAGTATGATACCTGAATATTTCACCTCCGTTGCAAATGGAGTAGCCTCACCATTGAGGGGAAGTAGAAGTAGTAAATTTTCTAGCATTTCTCTTCCTGGTGAAGAGAACTATCAAAGTTTTGCTGGGGTTTTCAGACATCTAATCTATTTGGTACCAACTGTCAACAACGTTCAGCGTTGGAGGATATTACTGGTTGCTCTTCCTTACGTGATCTTTACCAGGACGATGAGGATATCTGCATAAGCTTGCAGATCAACAACAGACCACTAATTGCATCTCTTTCGATTGGTACTTGAAGGTTCCTAGTGATCTGTGTTCTTCAAGGGTTTGAAAGATAGAAATCTACGGAAATTGAATCAGGTAACCGAGGTGGTCGAAGATGTAGAACAGTTTAATCAACAATAATATCGAACTGACGTATGACTATTATAAATCAATAGGACTAATTGAAAAAATCTATATACCAAGAGTAGTTGATCCCAAAATAATCGGTAAGTGACATGGAATTAATGAAAAAGCAGCAGTACAAAAGTATTCCTGTAAACTATACTTGTTGCCGTATTTTTTTGGATAGTATGAATATTATTTTCTGTCCTTCGACACATAGGCAGTTCGATAAGGTAAACTTTTGAATTTAAAAGCATAACGTTTAACTTAAGTTTTGTTAAGGAAATTGGCATATGGTTTCACAGTTTATCTTTGAGAAGTGCTCTCAAAAAGAGCTCACCAATTTCGGATTAAGTAATTTATTATGTTTCATGTGAAAATATCAACAAAATAGTTTCGAGTTGTAGTGCACCAAAAATATTTATGGTTGAATTCGAAAACATCAACAGAAAAACTACCTTTCAAAATATTCTTGGCAACATAGATTTGTTAAATGAAATGTCTCAATGATTACGTAACAGTTACTCTGTTTGAAAAGATTTGGACAAAACTTGCATATAGCAATTAATGAGTAAATTAGATGTACTAACATATATACACATTCCAAAATATCAGATACAAAGTGTTCCTCAGACTGGTAGTGAGTAGTAAAACGGGACATTTAGAGGATGCATATATAGAAGGACTACAAAGGACTACTATTAAAAATTTGACAAAATTTGGTACTTCAAGCCATTTTGATGAAAATGCTAAATACGTAATTTCAGAGAAAAAAACCATTACCAATTGTATTAACTGCCGGTTTCATAAAAAATGTTCTATATTTTGAACTGTTTTGAAGATATATTCCATAAAATGTTTCTAAGATTCCTATAGAACTCATGAAAATGACCAAATTAGGTTCTACACCATTTTGTGTGATGCTTACAGTAGTTTTCAAAATACGTGTATTAGAATTTTCGCTAATATCCATTAAATAATATAAATAATTTTTTATTTATTTTTTCGATAAATACAAAATTATCAAATATAAAAAATAAGGAATAAGTTGAAATCGCCAAAATGAAAACCAATGATCTTCATTGTTTTTAACTTTCAAGTCCTAGGTATTTGAGTAGCTGAATTTCAGTAGAGTCTCGCTCTGTTTTGGATAGAATGAATTCCAACTAAGTGATAGTTGTGAAGCAAACGACATAGGATATGTTCAACGTTATGGTAACGAATGCATTTCTTTTTGGTCAAGTACATGCTGAACTTTTTTCTTGGCCATAGATGTAACTTATCCACACTTTTCATTCATTATTTTTTATGTTGAAGATAACGATAGCAAACCAAAACATTGTCAAGGAATGATTGACTTTGTGTAACCGAATCCTTCGCCAATTTATATAATTCTGTTTCAAAATTTTGTCTCCCTAAAGTTCATTTTATTGTAAGTAAGGCAGACAACAAAATTTTATTCACCATCAAATGTTTTTGAGCACCCCAATTATATATGAAATTTGTAACAAACACAAACTTTATGATTTACATAAGTTTGCAAAGAGAATTGTTTTGTTTGGCAATTTCATTGCACATTCACCAATAATTCAATCATTGAATGTAAAATACGGCGATACTGTATAATTTTTCCAAACATCACCAATTTGCACAAAAATTGGGATTTTTGTTCTACTTAGCCTCTACTTCAAAGTTGTCCCCGAAACTGAAAGTTTCAAAGTTAGGTAACCAAAAAGCAACACAGAAAATTGCTTGCAAAAACCTTTATTTGTATTTTTTATGAAAGTGTCTAGCTCCAAAACTAAGCGAATTATGATGGAAATATTGTTGGTTTTTACCGGTTCAAAGTGCTTAGCTTTGAAAACAACTGAGCTTGAAGTGAAAAGATCATTTTTGTAACTTTGGCAAAAACTGCCTTTTTTTCAAAATAACTCAACTAATTGTTGCGTTGATGAATATACATTATAGCTACATTTTGCGAAAAGTTATAGATTTCGGGTGCAAAATTACAATTACAATTACAATTACTGGTAACTGATGAAGCTAACGTGTAGCAAATTTATTTTGAAAAATCTAACGGGCCACAGTATTCATAAGTAGTGTTAAAGTTGTTTTTAATGAATATGATAATGATGGAACTGAAGCTTCTGAAAGAAAAGGAAGATATATAGATAAGTTATATTTTCATCATTTATTTTGTTCAAGTTTTTGGAGAAAAACTCGCTGAAAGACATTATTTTTGACTGGTAAATAACAAAAATGTTTCTTAGTTATATTCGAAGGCATATATTATTCAAATACATAATTAATTGAAGTATAACTGATATATCTACGATTTCTCCGAGACGCTTCATTTCCATTATCATTATATCCATCAAAACCAACTTTAACGTTAGTGTTATAGTTATAATGAAAATATTCAGTGTACTGTTGTTATATTAATTGTTATACGAATAATTTTTTGAAAAAGAGCCACGCAAAACTGAGAAATATAAATAATTCTGTCTCCGCTTCAAAAAATTTCTGAGGGCTTCCAAGGATAATACTCTTCAATTGCACTAAATATTCCTGCTGATCAGCGTGAGATCCAAAGTAGCTCCTTCACCACTCTCCTTATCAGCCCAGTAAAATTGCCCGATATATCCAAGTCTTGCCCGAAATATCGCCAAGTCCTGAGTAAAAGTAATGAGCCTTCGTCCTGGTTCAGGTGTCGATGTATCGGGTGTAATTAGGCGGCCGCGGCAATCACGGTGGCCACGCGGTCTTGTGGGTGGATGGGTGGGGTGAGGGCGGTCTCCGCCGGCAGTGGGGGTAAGGCGTGCGCGCGAGAGGCGGCCCGATCCTCCTGCTGACGGCCGAGGATTCTCGGTCAGTCAGTTTCGCCGCTACAGTAGCAGCGCGAGAATCGCTACCGTAGCCGAACCGTTCGACCGATTCGCAGCCGCACACGTGCTCTCAGGACTGCCATGTGCTAGTGTTTTTCGTGAACTGTGCTTTGACTTTTTCAGGTGACGATGCAGCACACCACGGCCTCCCCGCAGCAGTTCTGCCTGCGCTGGAACAACTACCAGTCCAACTTGACTAACGTCTTCGACCAGCTCCTGCAGAGCGAGTCCTTCGTGGACGTGACCCTCGCCTGCGATGGGCACTCCGTCAAGGCGCACAAGATGGTTCTCTCCGCCTGCAGCCCCTATTTCCAGTCGCTGTTCTTCGAGAACCCCTGCCAGCACCCCATCGTGATAATGCGCGACATTAAGTGGCCTGAACTGAAGGCCGTCGTGGAGTTCATGTACAAGGGGGAGATCAACGTCTCCCAGGAGCAGATCGGGCCGCTACTGAAGGTGGCCGAGTCGCTCAAGATCCGCGGCCTGGCAGACGTCCACGGAGAGCAGGACGTCGCCTCCCAGGCCGGCGAACTCACCACCAGGCCATCCTCCGTGAAACCGACACCGACGTGGGAAAACAGGCCGCCGCAGGACGTGGAGCCGGACGCCTCGAGGGCGAAGAAAAGACGCAGACCTTCCGCAGAGAGGAGCAGCCTGAGCAGCCCCGCCGAAAGTGCGAGCACCGAGATTCCGGAGCCTCCGCCGTCGGTCGAGATGTCTCCGGCGCCTTCCGCGACGCCGTTGCCGCCGACGCCAGCGACGGCAGAACCCCTGCAGC
Source organism: Leptinotarsa lineolata (assembly GCA_015342045.1). Lineage (NCBI taxonomy): Eukaryota > Metazoa > Arthropoda > Insecta > Coleoptera > Chrysomelidae > Leptinotarsa > Leptinotarsa lineolata. Next base: position 5,397 of record WOGR01000081.1, on the reverse strand, counting down.
TGACGTTGCCGCTCGCGCCACAGGCGCAAGCCTCGCACGGCACATCTGACGACATGGAGATCAAGCCCGGCATTGCTGAGATGATTCGTGAGGAGGAAAGGGTGAGTTTATTATTATTATTATTATTATCATCGTTGAAACATATGGGCAAGAGCTCTCACACGCTTCAGGGTCTTTGTAGTGGCTACACGTGCTTCACATGTTTTGGATCGCATCTCGATGTTTTGAGCGCTCCAGAAATGCGCACGAATGTATTTTGATTGAAAAAGAGCAGCTAAAATTTCCTTGGGCGAGTTAATTGGTACCACCTCGACAGTATAGAATAGCATACATTCCAACGTAAATATGTGAAATTAGAAAAATCTAGCAATGTCAGCTTCGTTGCCATGACACAAGAAACATAGTTTTTCTTGGTAAACGAATAAAGCTCGTCACAATAAAACACCAGAATTATCATATTTAATATCATAGAAATAGAAAAATCCAGGAATCGCAAAAAATGAACTAATAAAGTAAAACAAAATAAATAATTTGAACTTTTCAAGATATTCTTCTTCTCAAAACTCTTGTCCAACTCCATAGCCTAATTCTAGGAAAAACGAAAAAAATATTTTTAAGACTAAAGTTCGTTGAAACTGAAATACTGAAACCATTTATCAGCTCACATCAAAACTGGCTTGAAAACAAACCATTTTTTTTCAGAAGAATCGAGAAAAAATCTTTTTGGATAATATTTTAAATGAAAAGTTACTTGAGAGATTGATCTTGAGGAATTCGTACATTATAGTTGAACTGAGTACCTATCTACCTACAAAATTAATGCAATTGATTTTTTAATGAAAGTATTTCATTTTCTACGGTGTTCAAAGGGTATATTCCTTTAATATATTGAAAAAACCAAAAGCATTTATATTTATGTGTAATAATAGGTACTTTACACCAACAAAAAACTTCCAACAATTTCGAAACTATTTTTATAAAGATAGTTCAACACAAAAATTCTAGATTCTGAAATGATCATATGTTAAAAAAGGTTCTAGAAACATAAATTGTAAAATTCCACCGAAAAATCTCTCAACAAAAGAAGACTTAATGGAAAAATACTTCAAAATACCGAACGAATGGAATTCATAATTACCTACCTAGCCATTTTTTTATATTCATTTTGTATTGCATTCGCAGTATTCAAATATTCGATAATTTAGTGAAACAATCAAAGGTATTCAACGAGAGTAACCAGAGTAGATATTTCAGAATAAATTCGAATTCTTAGCAAATTTCAATAGTTTTATCTTCGAAACTGATTCAGAAAGTATTAACATTATGGTAATAAGATAATTTAACATCTTTCGAAATCGATTGGCATCTTATATACGTAGTACTTACAGAAATATACTTGATGGAAATCTCTTGAAACAAAAATTTTTTTCAGGAAAGAAAATCATGTTTGATGCACATTTATATTTATAACCAACGATGAGCGTATCCTAGTTTGGTGCCATCTTCCTCTTAACGTCAAAAATAATTGTACTAAATCCATCATAATCTTTCTATTAATGAAAGTGCATCGTAACTACCACAGAAATACTTTTTCTGCAACTATTTTTTGACTATCAGACCACAATTTTTCACAGGTTGAAAACAGTCCTCTTTTCAACAACTTCATTGAAATTATTGTTCACAATTTGGGGGTTAATTTTTTGACATATTAATGATAAAGAAAGCAATTAGGAAGAGATAATAAACTTCATGATGACTGTTAATCTTGGTCAAAAGGTTGTATTCTAACCCATACTCGCTTCAATTTCGTCAAAATTTTAGAACTCCAGACCAAAAAACTCCACCCCATCATATCTACCACATGAAAGTACTTTATGATCGCTATTAAATCCTGCAGCATTATTAAATGATCCTTGAGTTTTCGCATTTTGAGTTTGTGATGTAGTTGTCGAAAGGCCAAAAATAGACTTGCGCATAATTGACGAAAATATTTGTTGGGCATGCGCATAAAAACAGATATGGTTTGGTTTGGACCATTGGTCGAAAAATTATTCAACTCGGTTTTGATCGTTTTGATTTGTCCGATGTTTTGCTGTTGTAAAAAAAAGTTGAAAAATATTCTAGGAGGTGACGCGTGGATGGGAATGGTATTTGTCTTTTTGTGTTATCGAATTTTGTGTTAAGAGAAATCCAGTATTCGAACAGATTTATCGAGAGGGACCAGATTGATACGTGTGGTGGATGAAATTGAGGTGTTCTAAAAGAACTTTCCAGTAGTGAAGAAAGTCAATTCTGATGAGCACTATATGAAACTGATTGAAGATTAAAAAAGTTTTGCAATTCTTCTATCATGCCTCAAAAAAAGAGACGACTCATCATTTGCACATTTGCAAAATCATCGTTAGATCCCTGCAGTTCTTAGATTTATTGTAGTACTAAAAACATAACATTTTTCTCATTCATCGGTTTCAAGTTCACTGTGACCATTCATTTTCTATAGATCATGCAAAAAGGAAGCAAACTTAGTTCCTGAAGGAGGCACACCATTTCCTAGACATTAGGATGCACCAATAAATTCATATACTCGTCAGTTTTGGACATTGGTAGATAGTGAAGGTTTTCTAAATCTGCATACTTTTTTGGTTCAATTTAACATACCCCCTAGAGTTGTTTTTCTAATCCCTATCCAAAATAGTATTTGTCCGTAAACTTGGATTTAGTACCCATATATTCATCTTTTAACAAATTTTCCAACCATTTTTTGTGCATAATCTGGTCGAAAGACTTTGTCAATCTGCGTTTATGTATTCAGTATTCCATCAGGATTATTCTAAATATAATGAATGCACCGACGGAATATTTGACGAAGGGGCGTCAACCATTCGGATTCAGGGGCTGAAATCCTTAACGACGTATTTGTCATTGTCAAAAACATGAAACGCTTAAATTCTCTCATCAATTTCCGTCCTCTACCCCAACATATTCCCAATAAAGTTTCATGGCGAATATTCAAACTAGAACAAGGAATTGTGTGCGTGAACTCAGTTTTATTGTGAATCATGTTACTATATTGAAAGAAAGATGTCCTATGTGTTAATTTCGTGTCATTGTTCAATTTAATTATGATAAAGTTGTAATCACTTTTCCATTGGATGTAATCCATAGTTATCCCAGAACTCCCTCATCAAATTGATGAAAATTCACCTTGCTGCAATCTTAGCCAAACTATTTATGTTATATTGCCTCTATTTTATCTTCTTCCCTTTGTTGTGGGGTTTATCTTTCTGACTTCCTACACATTGTGAGTATTACCACCCCAAAGACTGACCTGAAATGTTTTTGCACAGTTATTGTAGTATACATTCAGGTAGTTGGGGTTAGTGTCCGTATTACATTCATTTGACAAGGTCAGTCCCTAAAATTATAAAGAAAATTTATAATGCTCTTCAGTTCAACATTTGCGGTCATTTATAACAAAAAAGAAGAGTTAGATTCACTCTATTGTTTTTGTATTGAACGTAGGTAAATTTGTCCTTTCTATTGGAAAGAAAAATGTACAGTTGGTTCGATGAAAGAATTTACTTATTTTACAATACTCTAAAGAAAGAACAAAGCCCAATTACACAGCAGCAATTAACAGAATATAATGAATACATCACACTTTTTATATGAATATCAAGCATATACACATTTTAAATTTCATAATAGGTGACGAAACAATTATTTTAGAAAGTGAAATTTTATAGCTGACTCACACACTTATATCTCACAACTAAATGCATCTAGATCATCGCTAACATTTGTGCGAGATGTTTTTATATAAAAAGTACTCGGGTGTCTGGAACAGATTTTAGGAATGCAAATATTAAACTTTTCCAATAATGCTTCTGATAATTTTATAGGTTAACACTACACTATAATACGCCTTTTTTCGAGACTGAAAAAGTTATGCTTTTGTAGTAATTCAGAGTGGTTTGTGCCTATTGGTGGATAAATGCCACCAGTTTTTAGGCTTGGCAGTTTTGAAAATCGTCGTTGAATTGCTTCTATTATCTATAAGATATTGATAGAAGGAGCTCCACAGAAATAAGGCGTATTCTAACTATTATCTTTTGAAAGCATAGAATAAAGTTTTATGGTCGAAATAAAGTAGATAGTCATGTTATAACGTTGCTGACCTACCCTAACTGTATCAGGGCGAAATGACGAAGACATTTTCAGTCCATAAATCCAAAAAACCAAGCACATTTTGAACACTGCCAAGTCTAAGTCGAATAAATTTCCTTTCAGTAAAGATATGTTTCAAAAGTAATTAGAAATGTGGTTTTGATCTTTCCAAAATTATTGCTGGTTCTACTGAACAATGAATGACGAGTTTGGATTTAAAATATTCGAACAAGTGATTTTCAGAAGGTACCTAGATCTCTTTTATGTTGTTTTGAGGAAAACACAAAAACTTTCTGAACCAAATAGTGTAATTGGAGAGTGAAAAATTATGTTATATTCCATATTCTGGATGAGTATAATCATATACAGGGTGTATCAACGATATATGGGTGGACGATAAGTGCTTCCCTATTAGAGATACAAAAAAATGTTTAGAGAAAAAGGTTATAGAGATTAATGAAAGCTATGTTTCAATAATTACTACTTATGTACTATGTGTGGAAGACCAAACTTTTGTTTCTGGGTCTTCTTCGCTGTCACTGCTTTCTTGATTACCTGACTCTTGCATTGAACGACTTATGATGTCGTTATCATTCAAGATTTCGTAGCCCATGTCATTCTTATCGAGATACTATTCCACAACGTCAGTTTCGTCGCTGATATCATCGTGATCATCATCTGATTGTTTTTTCTGGCCAGAGTTTGGTCACGGAGGGGTGAAAGGACGGTTCAAGACACTATCCCAAGGTCATTGTTCCATCACAGGTGCAAAGTAAACTTCACATGTTTAAAGCGGGCGTTCGGATTATTGACGCTCTATTGTAGTTATTTTTGGAACATATTTTCAATATCGATACAATACAAATCAATACAAAAAAAACTCACTTTGTACTTTTCACTTATTTCAACAATAACTTGCCAAATTATACTTCGTTGGAATTTCATAATGACAATGACACAATGACTAAATATGAAAGAACATATAAAATATCTTGGCGTAATGATAGATAAAAATGTAAGGTGGAATAAGCACGCAGAATATGTTGCGAATAAATTAAAATCTCTACTGAACAAATTTAGGTTTTTCAAAAAGATTTTTGATATATCACAGCTACGAACATTAAATTTCTTCCTAGTACAGTCCCATATAAGTTATGGAATAATTGTGTGGGGTGGTATTACTGATAATCATCTCAGGGTTATCAGTGTCACTCAAAAATTGCTCGTCAA
>WOGR01000080.1:0-34391 GCA_015342045.1 Leptinotarsa lineolata | reverse complement strand
TATATTATAAGTGGCTGTAACATACCAGAAAATCAAGTTCAATATAGATCGTCAATTCACACACATGCAAAGCTAAAGCTGCCATTATATTTAATATCTGTTGTGATATATAAAAAATATAACCCCTTCAATTTAAAAATAAGTCTTATGAAATGGTATATGTTGGTTATACTGAAATACGATTTATTAAATGTGTGGGGTAGTTTTTCTGTTGAAATGAATTCACACACTGAATAGTTTTACTGTATATTTCAATAATGTGAGACGATAGTGTCCCTTGCTTACGCTGTTAACTCGAGAATCGCCTTCAACGTGCTGGGGTTGGACTGTTCCCGTTGTGCCAGTCACAATAAGTGAGAAGTCCACCATTTGAGTGATACAGCACTCATGAGCGTAGCGTTTATTTACAGGATTATACATCACGCCCGCTTCGAAAGGACATGCTTTCAACAATATTATAAAACATATAAAGTTTTTTTGAAAAAAATGTGAAAACAAAGGTTCATCTGAGATATAAAGTTCATTAACACATTCGCAGACACTTCGTTAATTTTTTATTCACCCAGAACATCACTTGATTTTTTATTGAAAAATGAGTGTTTTAGTAGAAATAAGTACTAGTCAGCATCAAGACCAGTGATTATGTATTTTTTTTACAGAAATAAATGGGTGTCTGTCATTACAGACATGTCCCTATACACACATTTTTTGTATGTGTAGAGATACACAACTGCTTTTGCAGACATGTTGGAGAGTATGAATTGTTTCCTAAAACAAAGAAGAAACGAAATACTTCCTCATTTATAAACTTTATTATACCAATACTTCAAAACAACAGGTTATATCTCTTAAAAAAACTAAAACAATGTAACAATATCATACTTGCAGACAAAACGCACGAAAAACATATATGTGTGAAAACTTGCGAAACATGTTCCAGCACATAGGGGTGGCTTATCATTGCATCCAGAACAGCGCCAAGATGTCTGTCCTCTTTTACCATTTTTTGAACATTGACGACATCTCAAAAACTAACTTTTTCTGTTGTAACCGGAGGGCAATGGATTTTTTCCAAAACATGTTGTAAACCAGGTTGAGGTCCAGAAAGCTTTGATTTTGAACCTTCTTTAGGATTTTTCATTGACCCACTCTTCACAACTTTTCTTTCATCTTTTATATCTGGTAAAATTTCAAGTAGACTCTTTATAACGATTTCTCGAAAGGTAAGGACGCTAATTTGTTTTTAGGTTATGTCACGATAAAGAAGAAAATTGTAAACAACAGTTACATCTAGCAGATGTAATATCACCTTCTTGTACTATCGTATTAATTTCCGTGGACAGCTGTAATAAGAGGTCAATTGGTCACTTCTGTTAACTCCAGCCATGTTTAGGTTATATTCCGAGACTTATTTTGGTTAAGATTCAGTTTGTTTATAAGAGTTTGTTGTCTCAACCATTTCAGGGTGGAATTTGGTAATCATCAATACTCGTCTTTCCATTTCGAAACATAAACTTTCCCTCTTCGCATCCATTTGTGCTCGCCTTATTTGAGCTTTTTGGAGGTGATTTCTTTACGATTGCCTTTGCAATTTGACCTTAGGGTTCCTGTTGTATGAGATTTACGTTGAAGTAACTTGTTTGACATCGAAATGCTGTTATAATAATTGTCCTTTATCCAGAAAAGGAGTAAGAAGTCTAAACACTAGTGATTGTAACTATTGGTTACAATCACTAGTAGTTGGTATATTGGTTTCTCCTACTTGTTTTCCTTTATAAATGTCAATGTTGCATGTATAACCTTTTGTAGTGCACAGTGCGTAGAATTTAATTCCATATTTTTGTTTTTCCCCTTTATGTATTGCTTGAATCTCAGCCTTCCTCTATGTAGTAATAGTGACTCATCTAGCGATAAAGCTTCCTCAGCATTATAAGTGATCTGATAGTTATCAATCAAAACTTTCAATAAGTCGGTTATTTTATTGAGCCTATCAGTATAGTCGTTTTTGTTTGTGCAGTTGAAACATCTAAGCAGCTGTTCGTATCGTCGTCCAGACATAATATGAGGAAACACGGGATGATAGTACAAAGGATCATATGAGAAAAGTTTTCGAAGAATTGGAAATCGAGTTTGTCCTTGTAATAAAGAAAGACCAATTAATTTATACATTTCTTCTTTGGTTGTGTCAGTAAAGCTAGACGTTCTCGAATTTTTTGGTTTGGGGAAGTTTGATGTGGCTAGTTTCTGACCATAGGTATTGGTACAATTGACAAGAAGATCCATTACTTCGTCAGTCCAAAGCGACTTGAAAACTTCTAGAAGTGTCGGTTCATGATCAAACTGAAAGTCTGGTATATAACCATATGTCTCTTCCCATTCATCACTTTTATCGGAACTAAAGCTATTCGGATCTCCCACAGTTTGATTTAGAACAGGCGACGGAGATAGATTAGCATTAAACTTTTTAGATGAATCAGTAGAGAAACTATCATTTGTCGGTAAATAATCTAAGTCTCTATCATCTGATCCAGCATATGGATCTTCTTCACTAGAACAGTCTATACCCTGTTTATCATCAACATCTTTATCATCTGTCGAAGTTTCTACTAAAAAAAATTGTTGTTCTAAAATTGTTTGTTCCGTTAACAGCTGACGAACGTCGATCCTCAGAAGTCGAAACTTGTGCGAGCAATGGATTAACGAGGCCTTACCTTTTAACGCGCGATTACCCAGCACGGTGGCCCGATGGGGAATCGAACCCCGGTTTTTCGCTTGAAAGGCGAATGTGCTAATCTCTACACTACCGTGACCACGTATAATCTCAACAATCTCGCTTCTTCTTTTGGGTCCATACTTTCAGGGCCTGGAATAATGATATATCATAGGGCGTACTATTATTATTGCATAAGATGAACAAATGAATTAATAACTAACAGTACTCGCTGTTTTTTCAAAATTGTCTAATAAACAAGAGGTGGAGGTGGTAGCGCAGTATAGTCAACAGAACTTTCCTGAAAACAAACTCGATATATAGGGATACTAGGTTTTGCCTTCTATTTAATTCTATGGGCGCTGTGACTGCAACACCAGACGTGTGCTTTGTGAGGTGCAAAAATCGTCTGCAATTGAAGTCATGTCCCTACATATGTGTCTGCAATTGCAGTCACGCCCGTCAATGTCTCAAACTGATTTATCAGCCATATGAAGATATCATACAAAGGAGAACTTTAAGCTGATACAGTTGGCTTGTGAATTTTTGGCAGCCCGTTCATTTTTTGTACTGCAGGATCAGATACTAGCGAACTTCAGCCCATAGTTAGGGTGATCACGTTCGTTTTTACACTTCTTGAATGTAGTTTCCACTTCTGAAACCATCTTAGGCAGTAGATATTTTATATTGTATTGTAAGGATTTGTACAGGATCAAAATCATATTACTTTTGTCCACTTTTCGATAGAAAACATATTTCTGCTTCAATCTCTGGATAATGTTCCATTCTCTTTTTTGGAAATTATTATCAATCAATATTTATACAAAATTGTAATTTCGACCTTGACATTTGTTACCTTATTACATACTCCCATCAAACCTATCAAAAATGGCTGATATTGTTGTTTTCAACAATGAACAATGCATACTCCCATTAACCTATCTAATATGGCTGATATTGTTGTTTTCAACAATGAACAATGCGGTTCTATACTAGAAATTTTATGAAATGTCATATTGTTAGCGCCTAGAAAGACGTCACTCCGTTAACCTCGTATTATCATCATAATTATGAAAATTTCAGATCCATTCAACATACATCCATATATACAAACAAACATTGTAAATTGAATAAAAATAATCAGTACCGCTCTTCAGACTAGCTGGCAGTTTAATACTGAAAACCGATTGGACTGGGTTTACATTTTCATAAAATCAAGAATGAAAGAACTATATTACAACCCATAATATCCCTCTTGAAATATTTTAATCTAGAAGTAGCTATTCAAGAATATACAAGAGTTATCTGCCAATCTGAAGGTTGTATCGATAATATTACAGATATAGACGGAAATCGTACTGTAGGAATATATGACTCTTGTCTGTCAGACTACATAGGACAATACATAAGCGTCCCTCTAACCGGATCGCAAACAATAGTAGATTGCAGAAGACAGATGGACGAAAAAATCAATAGCAGTACTCAGTGGCCTGGTGAAACAAGCAAATTGGCTGGTTGGTACTTGGCATAACTTTGTACAGAATTGTTTTACCCTGAAAAGCCATCCCTTTCAATTTGAATAATATAACCTTTCAAAATATATAAGTTGGTGTTTCGAGCAACTACCAATGAAACTATTGACATTTACGCTCTACTAGAATACAAAGGATTCATTTTTAGAAATCCAGAATATTTTAAGCCATTCTAGAAAATCAAAATGAAAATATATCAAACAATTTTAAATCGTTAGAATTTTATTTTTCTCTCTCTTGTATCTCTATTGAACAAAATATGAAAAGATTTTATGAAGGTGATAGATTTAAATACAGTAGGCTACAATCTGAAATATTCAAAAAAAATATGTGATTAAAATATACATGAAATTTTTTTAATGTAGCTTTAAAATACTAGTAAACTCAAGATTCTTAATTAGTTATTGCAATATATTACTGAAGATCCTCAATTATGAATATCAATAATGAATGTTTCAATATAAATTCCACCATCATTAGAAAATTAATTGGATAAGGAAAACATTCATGCGCTACTCGCTTTCGCCTGATTTTGAAATACATTTTTTTCAGTCTTTATTCTTCAAGCAAGTGTTTCAGTGCATTTACTGACCCTTGAGACAAATCAAATATACGAGGGCCTAGTGTACAGATAAATGCACACTTCAAATATAAAATATAATTACCTCACTGATGACTTGATAGTTTGTCGTAGTATGATTTTGTTTTCCTTTCTCTGCAGGAGGCTGCTCACTTTCCTTTTCTAAATTATCACTGTCAGACATATCTAATTTTTAATTATTTTTGAAAATTATTTACTTAGTGAAATACTGGTTATGTATACTGAAGTGAACACAACTATAGTTATCCGAGTTCAGTGTGGCCAGACATCAGATGGCGTATCATTACGTGAATAAGGTTACCCGTTCCTTTTATTTTCACTCAGTCCAATGTACTCGAGATTGTACTCGAAATATTGGAAATCAATACTATCGTTATATTATTTTTCTGCATGAAGAAACAACATGAAAAAAGAATGAATAATTTCATTTTCGAGTTGAAAATGTTTTCAAGTCATTTGCTATGCAGTGATGAATGCAGCTTTGAAAGAGTATTTGCTAGAAGAAAAACAGGTATGTATTTCAAAATATGGTGAACCCTAAGTCCTAAAGTAAACGAAACGTCGTATAGAAAATTGAATTGGGCATTTGTTGTATAGTGATTGATACATCAATTCAATCATTATACCTGGTCATTATCAAAGGTGGCTTACCCCTATAACTTTTTTATTATTGGAGATAGAAAAACGAAATTTTAGGATTGTGTATTACAGTTCAATTTACATTTTTTGACATATTTATTTGCTTTATCATACTTGCGGTTTGACCGGAAATGGTCTCAATTTTCGATTTTTTAATGGGACATCCTATATATTTTTACTTATTTCGATCCAACAATACTTCACTTGTCAATATTGATGAATGAAATCATTTCTATCCCAATTTTTATTTTTTGATCTAGAATGCTATGGATCATATAAATCGCTTCATTCTTGATCAAGTAACATGGGAAAACTACGACTGTAATGCTTATGACTTCACAGTTGTTTGAAGAATTACTTCACAGTCACAAATATGAATTTTTTCAGTTGACTTGATTTTTTTCAAATGGAAAGGGAGTGGTTTCGCCGGCTTTTTGTGAAAAATCATTTTCGTACGAATAATTTGATGACACACACTTTCACTTCATTTTCTATATTTTTCTGAATAATTGCAAGAAAGTGGCCCCCTCCTTGATCACGGCAAAGTTCACTTTCTCAAATATTGCGCGCATCACATTGATTAGCTGTTCCTCAGTGATGTTCTGGAATGCACATTTACTCTATGCTCTAGTTCTTCACGAGTAGTTGATGTTGTATTGTAAACCTGACTTTTAATTGTTCTCCAGAGAAAAAATCTAGCGGAGTAAAATCTGGTGATATAGGATATGAGAAAGAAATAATACATTTTTGTAAAAATATGACAACTCAAGAATGTACCTCGCAGGCCACTGAATAGGTCCATAAGTGCCAATTCACTTTTCTGGGAAGGTTTCATTCAGGACTTGAGAATTTTGAGGTGGCGCCCTATCTTGTTGAAAAGTAGATACCAACTTGGTTAGTCAGTGGCAAATCTTCGATGAAATCATTAATTAAATTGCTGAGGAACTGTAGATATTTTTCAGCAGACTGTTTGTCGAAAATTATTAGCCCCAAAAGTTTTCCTTCAATAATACCTATCCAGAAATTGAAACTAAATTTTCTTCTTGCATCAGATGTAAATTTGTTTGAGATCAGTAGCTTCTATTATTTCTATTGAACATACCCAAGTTGGTGAATCAGGTTTCACCCGAATAAATAATTTTAAATGAAAAACGTATTTAGTCAAAAACCAGTTGCAATAAGTCAATCTTCGGTTGTGATCGTTATCGTAAAGATGTTGGTACAGTTGGTATTTGAATGATCGATAATTATATTTGTGAATAATCATCCAAACGGACGAATAAATGAGATATATCGTACAATTCACTTCAACATAGGTCAATACGTCTACTTCTTTTTCTTCACTGACGATGAAGTTATTGGAATTTTCTTCTGGTTCATTTCGCATTTTTCCCAACTGTTTTAGAAAACAATGCCGAGTTGGATGGCGATAATTAGGGAACCTCTGAGCATAAATTCGAGCTGCATCAGTGGCATTCTTTTTTGTTTCTCCGTAAATTAGCAACATGCCAATTTTCTCGTTTCTAGTATAATTTGCCATATCTAATTATAAACTATACAACAAATAAACTTTCAAAAGTGACAGCATATCCATTAGCCTATTTGTTTAGGTAGTCCTAGCAACAGCTTCAATTGTTTGTCACGGATGACTAGAATAAAAGGACTTAGTGCACAAGTATACCGAATACGTATTATTTGTTATTAGGTATGATCGTTTCTTGTGATTATTCAAAAAAATAGAGAAAATAAATTGAAAGTGTGTGGCATCAAATTATTCGTAAGAAAATGATATTTTACAAAAAGCCGACGAGTAACCCCCTTTCCATTTGGAAGAATCAAATTACCTGGAAAAATTCATATTTGCGGCTGTGAAATAATTCTTGAAACGACTGTGAATTCATAAGCCTCACAGTCGTAGTTTTTCCATGTTACTTGATCAAGAATGAAGCTATTTACACGATCCATGGCATTCTAGATCAAAAAATAAAACTTGGAATGAAAATGATTCTGTCAAATATTGATAAGTGGAATATTGTTCGATTCAGAATGTCATTCTCGATCTGAATAAGTAAAAATATATAGGATGTCCCATTCAAAAATCGAAAGTTGGGGTCATTTCCGGTCAAATCGAAGGTATGGTTGAGCAAGTAGATATGTAAAAAATGTTAATTGAACTATAACACATAACCCCAAGTTTCGTTTTTCTATCTCCAATAATATAAAAGTTATAAGGATGAGACATCTTAGAGAATCACCCGGTATATCGATGATTTTAAAACTTCTGTCATCTGCGAACACATTTTCACTAGATCATCGACGGTATATAAATAATTTTGGTGCATGAGAGTGTCATATACAGGCCGTTTTTCAAAGCTGTTCCCCATTGCTATCTCGGAAACGGTGAGACCTAAAGAGTCGGTTAAATTAGATGAAGAATCCCATGTTGGTAGATTAGAATGATCTCTTTTCAGATGAAAAATACCAGTGACTGTCTTTGAAATATTCGTCAAAAACTAGAATTGACGAATTTCGTTTTTTGGCTCTACCGCCTCCAATTCGAATGATATAAAAAACAGAGAAACTTCAAATACTGTTTCATATTTTCAATAATCTGACAGAAACCAATTTGCAATGCGACGTTTTGTTCATTAGATATCATCATCAACTTCATTTCTTAAACACGTACCTACAGTTTCTTGTACCCACTGTAATAATGAATTCAGCTATGTATCACAATACAGGTCCTTATGAAGATAATGAACGGAACGTCGCATTGCAAATTGGTTTTTCTGCCTTTTTCATATTATTCGAAATGGAGGTGGTAGAGCCAAAAACATGAAATTTGACAATTCCAGTTTTTGGCGAATATTTCAAAAACAAATACTGATATTCATGATCTGAAAAGAGATTATTCTAGTTCCCCAAAACTTTTTGTCCAATTTAACCGTCCTTGTAGGTCTTACCTTTTCCGAGATAGCAATAAAGGGATCAGAGAATAATAATCGTTCTGTTAACAGAAAAAGTACATTTGATCATTTCTTTTACTGAAAAGATCGGGTCTCAGGTATACCTCAGGTATACCTCAGGTATACCTGAGATGTAGAGAAAAAATTGAAAGAAAGACTTCTCAAATGAAAGGAAACCCAGAAAAGAGTCTAGTCGACGACCGTCTCATGAATTCTCATTACTGGCAATTCATAGTTACCTCAGTTTATATATGTATTATAATGTACTTTATCATTTGTGATCCTAACTATTGAGCCAATAAAAGTTGTATAAAAATGGTTGTTTCAGATTCTCATACCAGAACAACAGCAATCAAAACCACCCTATACGTCTGGAATAAAAACAACGAACTGGAAGAAGTCTCTTCTCACTCATCAAAACTATAGTAAAGTGAATGTACATAATAACCCAGACGCGAAAGCGCAGTATATTGTCACACAAACACAGAAAACTCAAAAGATATATCCAGTTTATAACGCCCATTCGTATGGTCCAAACTCTAAAACACATCAGGAAATTTTCGAAACTAATTCACACACTGGTAAGTTAAAAAATTTGACACGTGTTCATTACAATCATTTCATGAAACTATTCAGGACTATAGTGTTCCAATAAGTTGACTTTATTGATGACTAACGACGGTCTCCGGCACACACCTCAGATAATTTCGATACCTTGGATCAAGGTATTGCAATTTCCGTTAATTTTTTTCAAACAAACTACAGCCTATAGTTAGGTTAGGTTAGGTCAGAAGTGAGTAGGTCTATTCGACCCTCCACCGCAACTCACAAGGGTTTATTGTGGCTCAAACCTATTCAAACTCGACAAAATAAATCCAGCTTCTTGACGAAGCCAATTAGTTTGTATGGTGAGTAATCTTTCAGGTCAGATGGCAAGAGTGTGGTTCTAACAAACTCTGAAAACCTGATTCGGTCCACGGCGGGGCAGGCACAAAGCTCTGATGTTTCATCATATTCCAAACAGAGGCGACACACCGTCTTCTGACAGTCCGAGTCGTTACATATGATGATTCGGACGACAGTGACCTGTAAGGATGCCTGTTAGACATCGTAGTTCATCCCTACTGAAGTCTAACAACTTTTTGGTTTAAAGCTTTGAAGGGTGAATGAACGCCTTGAAGTGAGCCAATCCTGGAAGATTTTGCCAGATGTCATCCAGGTATTCAATGTTTGTTTGGCAAAGCCTAAAGCAATGCCAGTGACAAGTTCTTGTCCGATGAAACAACTTGCAGCACCCTCCTTTGCAAGGGAGTCAGCAGCCTCGCTACAGCCTATGGTACTCGTTGACAATATAGATGGAACAGTTTTTAGAATCAGTATAGTTTTTGGATTTATCCATTACAAACAAAGAAATGTTCAGATAGATATTTCAGAGGATGAAAAGAAACATCTTTTGAAAAATTTGTCGTAAAAATACAACCTCTATGTTTACAGTATTGATTACCACTCGAATACATGCGTGAATATTTTCAAATTCATAATCTTTCCAGTCATTATTCAACCAAAAAAAAAATTAAATTGAGAGGGAGATGCTGCTCTTAGCTGGAATTGCCTGGTGAAATACTAATTCAACGGGTCAGGCAGCATGAAGTTGCTTTCCAGCAAACTTTTCGTTGATGTGACATCTGTTTTATAGGTGGAACAAAACAGAAAAATGCATTGATGGCTCTCTCAGAGTCAATTACCAGTGGTAACATAACGTTGAAACACATTTTCGGTTGGAACTAATTCGAATGTATAGGTTATTTGAAAATCACTATTTTGACAGGTCATCGGTTCTCAGAGAAAAAGTATGGTGGGAGTAGTAGCAACGTTCACATCTTTTTCTGAAATATTGAAGGACTCGTAACAAATAATAATTCGGAGCATCAACATCAGCAATCAATTAGTCCTTATATTCTGGCAATTACCGAAACGAATGTCAGTGCTACAACAAACCTCAATAATTTTTCAGATTTAACGACTTCAATTCCTGATTCAGGCAAACCTTTGAAGGTGACCAAAGTGACTTCTCTAGCCAAGGAATGGAACTATTTGTATTCATACCAGTACAGAAACTTCTATATTCAGTGATTTCAACTTCCCTAATATCAACTGGCCTGCATTTTCAGAAATTAACTTTCTCATAATAGATTCTCAATTGGCTTCATCGGATCATAATCTCGCTTCTTTTAGTGAATGTGTTGAACAACCCAAACTGAGAATAGTTTGGTACTACAGATCGCATCAGATTCAATTTTCTCTCTGGCTGGATGATTTAACTCTAATAAGGCGTCAACATATGCTTTCAAAGTAAAAAAGGTTATTAAGCATGGATGCATATATTTGTTTCTTGTTGAAGTGATTTTTCGATGATAAACGAAGACTCAGCAGAAGTTGCGAGAAACTATCGTTTCTTGAAATCTTGACAACTAACAGTGTTTCAAAAATCCTAGCGCCAAAAATCTCATCAAGTTCGTTGACGCTCGCATAAAATGCAAATTACGAAAGAAACAAAAGTGAGAAAATGCACAATTAGAGAATTACCAATAATAACATTACACCAATTGCCAATTCAAAGGGTTCAGAAAAAGAGCTGGAATTTACTCCGCAGAGAAAAATCTTCATTTAAATCCATTTGAATCCTCAACAAAATGACCGGATCAATATTTTCTTTTAATTCAAGAGGCCGCACTTGTGGTCCTTTTGAATTTGACGTCAAAAATAACTCCAAGAGTGGTCTGGGAATGCCTTAAAAACTGGCGAATGGAAATAGTTTGAATATATACTAGTCATCAGGACACTCAGGGTTCACAGGTAACGACATGGCTGATGAGTGTACCAGGTTTTGAACCAGCTGTGGAGATATCCAAACCTCTGGTACTGAACCAGAACAGAAAGTGACTCTATGAAAATTATAAAGAGTATTTGGAAAACATACTACCCAAGCTATGTTCACAACAATAAGACAAATATGCATTGAGGGACTTATACATCAAAGGAAACAAGGTTGTTGAAATGGATGTCATGAAAAATGTGGAGAAAAACTCAAAAAGCATATGAAGTGATTTCTGGAGACTTGAAATAAAGGTACAAGTCGAATAGTTCTCGAGTCGTAGAACCCTATCAATGCAACAAAGAGACAGAGACAACTTGTCTCATCTAAGGCAAATGTGAGGCACTGAATTACAGAAGGTGAACAATTCATTGACAACCCAAATTATCTCCAGAAGAATATGAGATATATCCAGCAACTGATCTGTATTAAGTAGTGCAGGAAGCAAGATTGTTGGGATGGTTAACATGATACCTAAAAGAAATGGACAAATCAAACGGATTTCAAAACGTTTCTAGATACTGGGGAGTGATCAAAATTTTACACGATTCTACAATTCCAATTACATCACTAACACAAGCGGATGATTTAACAACATCAGCGATAGAAACATCAAATTCTTCACGTCATCGTTAGAAATGCGACAACACATCGTTTCAATCTGTCTAACAGAAAAGAGGGTTTTCCCTCCTATTGGAAAACTATCCGTATTTAGCCTGAGCCCAGAAATGATAAGAAAAATCTTCCAAACTACTAAAGACTACTGATATCAAAAATCATGGGAAAGTCTTTTAAAGAACTCTTTGCATTCAACATCCAAAAAGGAGAATGAAGACTTTGAAGTTTGATTCAAAACACCTCGGATTATATTTTTCATTTGGAGGACGGCGTATTTGAGGATTGAGGGATGGATTTCCAGTAAACATTTTTATCAAATGAATTTTGTTTAGCGCTTGGAATTCTAAATCACCCTTTACAGCCAAACACGGCTTTCGAAATGTTCTCAGGATTTAAAATGCGTGAGTATAAGAACTCAAGGTTGTGAGGAAACAAATTATTGTGATCTGAAATGGGTGATTTGAAGTTGATATTTGAGGCTAAGTACATCACCCACTATATGTTATCAGTAGTTTTGAGTGTTCTCTATATTTTCTCTTTGCTTTTCGATAACTATCCCCTATGTCATTTTCATCTCGATTGTTTTCCAAGATATTTTTATATATTGTGATCGATACTATTTTGTTTCTCAATTTGGTTCATCTGATCGAAAATTTTATCGTTTATGAATCTTAAAAGTAATGTTCTAATGTTTATTGATAAACTATACAAATGTTATTCATATAACTTTCAATAATTCCGAATATTCGTTCGATTGATGACCTATTCAATTTGTAGAAATTTCCATTGAATATAGGATAGAAAAAATAACTTTCGTCTGATTTCTACTAAGATTTTCATTTGTTACGATCGGTTTCAGTTTGTGAAACCATTTTCAACCATTTTCAACCATTTTCAACCATTTTCAACCATTTTCATTTCCTTTGAAAATGGTTTAACAAACTAAAACCGATCGTAATAAATAAAACTATTTCGTCCAACTAGCGTATTCAAAACAAACTTTATTGTGAGATTTTCACTAAACACAATAAAGTATTTTTTGAATACATTAGTTATGGATTTTCATCAAGTATCGGCCAATTTCATCATATATCGCCCAACTAGTGCTGAAAATCGCACGTTGAAGAGTAAGACCTTGTTAATCCTTAGCTTGCCCAAGTATGAGGGTTGTCGTTCATAGAAAAGTAGCAGTTGGTTAACAAAAAAAAGGATTTTAACTAATGTTTTCGATATTCAATGTGAAATTTAATAATAATAATTTCAGAAATCGATACCAGTGAGTTATCAGCACCAAACCGGACAATTTTCAAGAGAAAAATCGAATACAAATCTCTAGAAATATATGATAAGTGTCCATCAGGAATCACAGGCCAATTTGTATATGCGTCTTCTTGTAATCAGTACTTAAATTGCTGGAAAGGAAGAGGAGTAGTCCAAAATTGCGCACCAGGAACATTATTCAACCCAAAGACCTTAGAGTGTGATTTTCCCAATAAAGTCGAGTGCATAACAGGTTAGTGTATAATTTTCGTATATTATCTGTATGTATTGAAAATATAGTATGATGCTACCACTGATGATATCCTACAGATAGTATTATATTATATAGCAGTTTTCTACTCAAATGAAGTATTCTTGAAAAAAGCCAAAGAATTTAATTTTTGTAAGCTATTATTCCTGAGTCTCAAATGCGTAATGTTGCATATACGATACACCTCTCCATTTATTGTTGTATAATGACTTTGTATATAGATTATAATGTCATTTTTTGAAATACCACGCATTCTTCCGTTTCGAAGGACCCTTCAGAAATCTACCCGCACGAATGAAGCTTTTGACATGAAGATGGCAGCACAAAACCAAAGGTATCGGATCTGTCATCAGAAAAAGTAAAAAGTTCTGTAAAAAATTCTGTACTGGAAACAATTATATAATGTGTAAAAGCCAATGAATGAATTCATTATTTCGGTTACTGTACATAATTTAAAAATAATCCTGAAACACGTCAAATTTGAATTATAATTTGACATTCTTCAACCTAAAAATGTCACCCCTCCTTCAACCCCCTTCGAATGACAGGTACAACCCCTATTTTTCCAAATAGAAAACATAGGTTTATGATATATCGTTCGAAAGGTCTTTTCATTCTCTATTCAAAAATGTTATCGTTTTCAAGTTCATTGCAAAAATTAGGATAAAATAAATTAAAATCATGTGGTTACCGAAATTCGTTAAAATACACTTAAGACTAAAACGTAATGCAAATTGTAATGAAATGTAGAATACAAAAAAGAACTATGAATTCTAACAAAGTAAAAAGTTCAAATTGTTCACCGCGAACGTCTTGGCAACATTCTAATCTCAAATAAAACTGTCTTCTAACATTATTTAACATATCAAGCGTGGCCGACTTAATTGCAAGCGTCATTCGTTCTTTGAAGTCTTTCAATTCCGAAGGTTTAATTTTGTACACATTGCTCTTCACATATCCCCATAAAACGAAATCTAATGATGAAAGATCAGGTGATCGCGCTGGCCATTCAATCGATCCTCGCCTACCTATCCACGATTGGGAAATGTAGTATCGAGGTATTGCCGAACATTAACCTGGTAATGTGGTGGTGCTCTACCCTGTTGGAACTATAACGTATTCACTGGAACTTGAGGGTTTCCTGGGTCAGGATATAAATTTGCTAAACCTGGAATGACATCATTTTGAAGAAGTGTCAAATAATTATCGCCATTCAAGTTGCCATCAATGAAAAAGGGACCAATGATATGGTTTCCTACATTCCCTGCCCAAACATTAACCTCTTGGAATATATTTACTATCGATGTATGGCTAACATTGAATGTGGTGGATGCCTGTCTACATCATGTAAGTGGGTTTTCCTCAAACTCAAGCGTCACTTCTAATTTTAGTTCATCACTCATTGCATTGGCAGCTGCTTCTTTTATCTACTCCACTTGAGCAAACTCGCGAAACTGCTTCTCTATTTTGCTTATCGTTCCTTGACTACTCAACGCATCCAATTAATACCACTGCGACCACCAACAATAGGCTAATAGTTGTCGGTTTGTACCCGATTTATCTAATTTTTGATACTTGTTAGTTGGTTGAGCCTATTCCTATTAGGAACCGAGGGTAGGGAAGGGGGAGGAGTTATCAATATATATTCACGCCGCCATCGGATTCGCCAGGACGGAGTATATTGAAAATAATGAGATTTAGAGAAACCAGGAGATATTATTTGACGTTAACGAACTGAAGCATTTTCCTAATATACAAATATTTGAAATTTTCAAAATAGTATATTGATAATATATTTGCTATCTCATTATTCGAGTACTTTTCTACAGGTCCCAGTCACAATACTTTGGCAAACTTACGTGTTCCAAAATCCGTACAACAAGCGAACTGTCCAGAAGGGTTCAGTGGACTTATACCTAACTACACCGACTGTTCGAAATTTATAAGTTGTAATAATGGCCAGCCATTTCCGATGGACTGTCCACCAGGAACTCTTTTCGACACCAACCAAAATATATGCGATCATCCTGAAAAATGTACCTGTTTCAACGGACATCCTGGTTCGGATCACATAATTCGATTGAATCAACAGCAACAGAAACAAAATCGAGGTGAGTTCAAGAAAAACTGTTTCATTTGATTAAGGTCATTTCATCATTTTGACAGATGGTCTACTGAATATTACCAGAAAATTATTATTATTCGAAAGCAATAGAGATTTTTGGAGAAAAATATCTGAAAACTCCTTATAATTCAGTAATAATTTTCAAATAATTCATAAACAGCTTGTCGCATCGAGGAAGCGACTTGTAACATATCACCACATGCATACACTACTGACAGAAAACGCTTTAAGATAGAAAAGGATGAAATCTGCCGTGCGAATTGGTGCGCCAATTTGGGTTTTAGAGTAGCCTGAGTGTACAGTCCTCGCCCCAAGTAGCAATAAGGGTTATTGATTCTTTAATTGATGGTCAGTTATTAGTTTAGTATAATGCAATTTTTACGTAATTGAATTCAAATGAGTTTATTTTCCAGCCGTCTGTATTGCATTCAATTTCGGGTTTATTAAGGAAATGTGGAACGACTTATTCTGAAAATGTAATTTATTCGGGTTGAAGATTAGATTTCAAAATGAAAATTTTTTGAGAGACATTATATTTATTAGAATGAAGAAATCAAAACAAAAATATAATCGAAGTTACGATCAAAAAATTACAAAGGTTCACCTCCAAACAGATCAGAATTGCTTGTAGAGTTATCACCTTGAACATTCATAATAATTTCATCTATAGAAAAATCAAGACCAAGTTCCATCGACGCATAAAATTCTTCGAAATGTTTAGGGTGTTCACAACGTTTTTTTCACTGCTCTTGACAAAACGAAGTGAAGCATTCGTAACATGAACTTTCAACGGATTTGAAATTGAAGTCCACATTTTTATCAGCCACATTTTGTTTCAATGATGCCCATACTAATTCTATTGGGTTCAAATCTGGATGATAAGGAGGCAATCTGAGTACAGTATGTCCATGATTTTCCATAATCCAATCAATTTCATACAACTCGAATCGTGGTTTATGGATTTCAATAACGGAATAGCGATAAATTTTTAGCATATAATCCGTGAAATGGATGTTCCGCCGTATTAACCATTCTCGCATCTCATCTTTCCTCGAGAACACTTTTCATACTGAACATTGTGGTGATTCATTTCGCTACGATAGTCGCCCGATTTTGTGTTGGATTCGAATTTTGGATATGAATTTTCCACAAATCCATTTTCTCTTCCTGCATTCACAATTATAAGTCTCTGTCCATTTGAAATTGGTGCAAGCAACGCTTCATTCAAATCATCATTTTATCTCTTCTTATGTGTATGTAAAGCATGAATATATTTTTCATACATATAAATTATTGTTCCACCTTCTTTACGGTATTTCTTCATGTCTCTGAAAAAGTTTTTTCGCAACTGCTGAATCGCCGGTTTTTCCAGGAGCAATTTTCTGTTTTTTTTCGTTTTCCTCCATCTGAACCCTATTTCTCTCATCACTCTCCACAGAGACTCATAAGATCCCTTGTAATCATTTTCGTCAACGATTTTTCCAGGTATGCGGCGTAAGGTGGGAAGTTTTTTCTCAGTAATGTGATAATTTAATATATATCGACGAAGAAGGCACTTATCAAAAGTATCAAAATCTGATTTTGATGCTTTTCTATGTCTTTTTCATAAGGCGTTGAAAAAGAGGATGACTCACGATTTTCATTTATTTTTATTTCTCGAGCTATTTTTAAATGCTACCCGCTGCTTCTGCACAAAGCTTTTGAACTTTTTTTAGGTCCATGCTTATGCCATTATCAGCTTCTTGTTGCATGAAAAAAGTACATTAGCAATCACTTCTCTCGCTTGACCACATGAAACTTTTTTGTTTCATTTTCGATTCGGATTTCATTTTCTTAGAGCACAGACTGTTGTCGCGTATCGAAGTGGATACTACAAGATTGTCGTTAAGACTGAGCTTTGATCGTCTACCACGCGCATCTTAGGGAACGTCCTAAGCCAAGACTTTGAAGTCGCTTCCTAAATTTGGCAAGCTGTATTTCTCGTCATTCTACCCTTCAAATATCCCAAGTAATTTGAATCAATTTTCGTTTCAATGATAAGAGGTTCTGTAGCGTGATTTCACACATTGATTTATGATTAGTTATCCTTAATCTTATATAAACATAAAATTAATGGATTTCGAACAATTTTTTTCTTGAATAATCTTCATGACAATTATCACAATTATGTGACATTTCTTTTTTTATATTCATTTATTTTTTACATGTACATTTAGAAATATTGTTATTCAAACTTTTTACTCTCTAATAAGGAATAACATTTTTTATTATCATTTGTAACATTGTAACATAATCTTGTATAGCAACTTTTCGTTCAATCTAGTAATAAGGAAATCTTTCGATCCAATACCAGTGAATACGTACATAGAAGAGAGGAATCGTCTTTTGTTGAAACGAATCCTACTGTCAGCTACGCTACGACTATCATCAAATAGATTAGCTATCAGTTGTTTCAGAAGGTATGTCCATTTTTATGAGTCTACTTTGAAGTATACTCAGTAAATACTCATTCAATTTTATCGAAATAAGAGCCATTTGAATCAGTGAACTGTTGTCAACTGACACGAGTCGATCGATTCCGTCAGCATAAAATTGTGTGCTCGGGATTATATGAAGTCGATCGAGGCCGTTTTTGCCTGGTCCTGATTGACAAAGTTGTCGAAGTGCCTGAACAGATGGTAGTCAGTTGGCAAAAGATCTGGGGAGTATGGTGGGTGAGATAGAACTTCGACGGTCAATTTTGGTGGGTTTTCACCTTTGGGAAGTACCTGGGTGGCTCATTGGTGTCCAACCGCTGTCCCAAACGTCTCCTATTGTCGTAGAGGATCCACTTTTCATCACACATGACAATCTCATCAAAAAACGGACCGTTTTGGTTGGGCAGAATTTCTGTACATCGTTCAAATCATAAGGCACCCACTTTCGAGGCACCACTTCGAGGCTCATCTTCGAGACTAAAATCTGCGGAACGAAATTCCACAAACAAAGAAAAATTGACCGGAAATTGTTTAACGACATCATATAGTGACAAGCTGAAAATTACAATTGGGAAAAAATGAAACAGCAATAATGTATAGAGTACAAAATTCTACGACACACATGTCGAACAGTAGTGTCAAGAGAGCATATCTATCATCAATTTCAAATTAGTCCGTTTCTAAAATTTCAAACGAATTTTATTATCAGCTACAGATAAGGTTTCAAGAAGATTCACTATTATCACTGATTTATTCTTGTGGCTAACATGTACATTTGATGATGAAATCGAAGACTCTAAACCAACTCCTCCTAAGAAATTTTCCCACTATCCAATTAACTTCACAACAATGAATAATTGACCACGTTTGCACGTGCAAATAACTTGCACATACGTCGATTTCTAATTATTAACCAGTAATGAGTCAAAATTCAAAAGTGAAGGTAAAATCACAGAAATAGAATAACTCAGAGGTTCCCAAACTTTATTTCATCATAGTTGGTTTCGGTGGATCGCCTGCAGCAAAATTTCTATCATATTCCCAAAACTTGACAGAAAATGTGAAGACTAGATCTAACGATGGAAATTTCCAATGCGGTTGCCAACCACGAATTAAAATTTTTTGAATAAAAAGTGAGAATTGATTGGTCAACTAATTAATTGTGCTATAAGTGGATATCGAAAAGTGAACATGGGCAATAAAAAAAGTGATTCCATCCAATTTTATTTATTGACATCTATTCACAGCACAAGAAACCAATCAATGCTCACTTATTTCGTTTAAAAAACTCCCCATCCGGTGTGGTAAAGCAAAATGTCAACACTTATATTGGTGAATAATCAAACAAGTTCATGCAACATTGCAAGCACACTCACAAGTAGTATTTCGTTCCCTTTGCACTTCTGAACAAGCGTTGCGGACGATCTGCCACATTGATAGGTGAAATCAAGCCAACATTTCAGTTCTTCACTATCGAAATCAGATGAATTTTCGTGGAGGCTTGCTTACGAATTGTGAACCACTATTTTTTGATCACGCCATCGTAGACCCCCGTTGAGTCAATTGAATAATATTTCTTAATATGTCAAAATGGCGTTCAACGTTTTTATGCACTATTCGTTGAACATCGAATAGGTATAGTCCATTTCGTCATGAAATTTTATTTTATTATCCATTTCATTTTTCATAAGACATTCATAACTTTTTATGTTTTAAGTCCAGTAGGTGGCTTATTTTAGTACTAGTTGTTTTACGAAATATAAAGGATATTTTATTTGATTCCTCCTTTATAATATTCAATGAATGAATTAAATTACGAATTCCATTTGTTAATTTGAATTAATAGTAGTTACCAATTTTAGTTGAGAAAAATACATAAAAAAAATCATAGTTAGGAGTCCATTATATTGTTTTCTGATATTATTAATTCGGTGGAGATGGTAAAATCATATATTTCAAGTAAAAATGAAGGTTAATAACAGTTATCAGATTTCAGTAATATTTCTGATTATCATTCTTGAATGAAAACTGGTAAAAATTGAAACTGAAGCGTCATTGCTTTCAAAAAAAGTATTTCCAGGCTGCACAATAGCATTTTCAGGAGTTACAATACTGTGAGTACTGTCACAATCTCACATCAAATTGTTTCTTGTGGATACGTTAGGTGTTTCTTTTATTTTTGTTTGTTCTTGGCTACCACTAATGCTAATAAATTACGTCTAAGTGCTGTCGTAAAAGCTGTCAGACTGTTTTGTTTTGAGGCGGTAGTTTCGTACAAAAGACATTTGGTTTTCTATAAAATAATAAGACAATATCAACAGTTTATATTTTCTCATTGTAACTTCTTATTCAATTCAATGAAAATGTTATCATTCGGTTTTACACACAGTGTTCTTTGTTGATCTGACAGGATCCAAAAATTCAACATGAAAATGACAAACAACATAGAATAGATTAACATTCAGGAGTCATCCAAGGAAAGCTCTAGCAGTTTGTTTCATCAGTTCACAGTGATTTTCGAAAATGTGCTCATAAGTCTTTCTGATTCTCCATTACATTCGAAATAACCTCCTGTTTTTTCTTAGGAAGGACTGGCTCGGTTTAGTCTAATGATTTTTATATTGTCTATATATTTGAATGTCTGAATGTGCTTTTGTATAAAGAGCCCCCCAGATTCTCTCTTTTGGTTACGAGATGTATTTTTCTCTTTAGATACCTCCCTTGGCTGGGGTATATCGCCTCCTTTGGTTGTTTTTTTTTCATTTTTTCTATACGGTTCCTTCGTTATCAATTTCTAGAGCCAAATTCTGAGTATCTCCATTACTGTTATATACTGTGGTCACTTCAAATTCAACTTCATCATCGAAAGAAAAATGAAATATAGAAATCATTATTTTTTTACCTATTTTGTACCCACATTCATTTTTATTTTTTCACTCTGTTCGTAGGTATTTCTTTCATACTCTCTATTCATTTGTTCAATATAAATTTTTTTCAGAGACTAATGCGGAGGGTGTCTCAAATTATCATACATCTCATCAAAAGAGATAAATAAAACCTAACATTTTCACTTCCACCGAGACCAAATGTTTCTGCATTCGTTTTAATAATCTGAAAATTATTCAATAAATATTTCCATCATTAATTCCTATATCAATTATGATTTTCTATTTAAATGTTTTGAAACTTGTCTGCTATTTGATTGGCAATTTTTACATAACCATTCTCATGCATGGGTTTGACTGAGTAGGAAAACATTTGTGATCCCTAAATGTTTTTTCGTTTAGAAGGGTTATGACTTGCCCCTCTCCGACCAACATTTGAAGGAAGCGTATCTCATCCCTATCGTGAAAGTCTATTTTCATTTTCGAATACATTTTCAATAATAAATCTTAACAACGATTCGAAAGGAAAAATATCGATATCTCAAAACCTCCAATTATATTGTATGATGCAGTATTCATCTACACGGGTCAACAAATTCCTCTTTTCTTGAAGCGTAACAATACTAAACCAGTTATATAAGATAAAAATGGTGGTTACACAGTTCCACAAACATCAGTTGTTAGAAATTTTTCTTCAGGATGCCGTGTAAAGGTGGTCAATGAAATTGAAACTGAGAGTCTAGATGAATATATTTATAGGTCAATATCACCAGACAATCCAGGGACATAGTGGTCAGTGCCCGAATATTGGCAGTACCTGCACCCAGGACATTTCGACTCAGAGCCAGTTTGATTCCTCCTACAGTAGTACCCAAGATCTCAATAACCAACATGGATTCAACCGCAACTCGTTAGGTGCATTTCAGCAAAGTGGTACACCACTTTTTCCTTTCAATAGGCAAAACCAGGGTTTGGGAAAGGGAACATCTTTTATCATCACTCATGGTCAAAACGGTTGTAATCCTCAATACCAAAATTGTAATCAACAAACTGAACAAAGGCAAAGTACTGTATATGGTCAGTCAGATCAGAATTTAGGACACGGCCAAATTTCATCCGATACACCGTCGGTAACTAAATGGAATCATCACCAAATTCAATCAAATCTTAATTCTGGGAATTCAGGTACTATACAACGATTCAATACTAATATTGGATATAATATTGTAAAGGATCGGAACTGCAATCCTTCAGTACAGAATTGTGTGCAAACCACGAGACAAACTCAAGGTTCTAATCTGGGATATGGACAAAATTCTATTTTCACTCACAGTTCTGGCCGAAACTGTAATCCATCTGACAAAAATTGTGAACAAACAGTTGGACAAGGTCAAAATCCTTCTACCCAACGAACTGTGAGTTATATTCACAGAACGGTACAAAATTGTAATCCTTCCACACAGATTTGCTATCAAGGTCAGGGAACAATCACTGACCAGAATTCCATTCATAACTCTTTTCCAAATTGTAACCCTTCAATTCAGAACTGTGGACAAAACCAAATTACATCTAATTTTCAAAACCATGGTTCACCTAGTGGTCAAACAACAAATCAGTTTCTTATTCAAAATTGTGATCCATCAAAGCAGAATTGTATAGAATCAAGTCGTAGGTCACCTGATGATCAAAAGTTAATTCATTCGTCTAGTCAAGATTCACTTAGAGGAATAACCCTGACACGCAATAACGATACTGTGCAGAAATGTAATCCTTTCTTACAAAACTGTGATGATAATACTGGATACGGTTCTACTCAGATCAATTTTGGTGGTACTACAACACAAGAACAAAGCACCATTCGCACTGGTAGTCGTGAACAGAATTGCAACACTCCGAGTCATAAATGTGATCAGAATAATCCATTGAACCAGTATCAAACCAATTTTCGAACAAATCAACAATCCTTTTGTGATCCCCGGACTCAGTTTTGTGGAAAAAATATTGAGCAATCTGGAATACCTCCCCATAGTTTTAGCCAGACATCTCAAAATCTTAGGCCACCAGTTAAAGGTGCAGTGCAGTTTAATTGTGATCTTTCCGCCCCAAATTGTGGACAAGATTCTGGATATCAAGAAATAAGAATCACTGGCCAAGAAACTGTCCCAAATCAAGGTCAATCAAGACCAAACATTCATTCTGGTACCCGAAATTATAAAACAATCTGCAACATAAGTGACAAAAACTGTCAGCGTGGTCATACAATAGTGACAAGACGTACTACACCTAAGTGTCCAGATGGTTTTCAAGGTTTGACCAAACATCCCACTGATTGCAAAAAATTTCTAAATTGTGCTAATGGTCAAACTTTTGTTCAGGATTGTGCTCCTGGTACTTTGTTCAATCCTTCACTTGGAAATTGTGACTTTCCATATAATGTTAATTGCGAAATTGCTGAAAGTCCTAATATAGAGAGTGATACGAGCCATGGAGTGAACTGGAATATGGAATACGAAGGAAATGTACAGGAAGTTGGGCCGAATGGTGAGTACACGAAATAAAGTTTCACTCTCAGACTTTGTCACATGGCAGAGCTTGGGAATTTTTGCTAGCTGATCAATAATTTGATGTTTGTACAAAAGATATGATTTCCACAATCAATAACTTTGGGGATTCACTTTTGATAGAAAAAGCTTTCAATATTTACACACAATTTAAAACTCATATTTCACTATATTCGACCTCATGATTCAGATTTTGAAAATTTTACCCAGATTTGAATCAAAAAATAATGATGATGGATGAATAACGCAATTCTTACAGTTTCAATTCATATTTATAAATACGTGGAATATCATTTTTATTTTGTATCTGGTAATAAAAGCCTGCCACGCCTAATTGGAGCCTGGTAAGAGGTCTTCTATTGAAAACGAATTGTGGAAAATCAGGATGAGTACTTCATCAACAATATCACGTTATATTGTGATGGAGGTGATATTATGCTGGAAAGCAAGAGCAACACAATTGGAACTATCTAGTGATGTATGTCGATGGATCTCAAAATCAAATCAAATTGTGGATGGATGGAAGAGTGTTCATTTATTAACCTTTTCATTTTTATTTACGAGGCTCGACTGCATTAACTTTTTTGGCACTCAAAGAAGTGATAAACAACGGACACGTGTTTCTGGCTATTGGCCTCATCAACACGGTGCAGCCAAGTACAAAGATGAGATAGAATTGGTTGTCTGAAACAGAAAACAACAAATATAAACGAAGTGAATAACAAAATCCAACTGCACATCCACAGTTGGTATTAGTTAGAAGACTTACCATTCCTAGAAAATAACTAAAATTACCACGCAGGCAGCTATAGCTATCTGCGTGACATCCAGATCCGGAGTATAAGTACTGAAAGATGTTATCTGGTATCATCTGAATCAAAAATGGGAGAACTTGTGGATATGACACTCAAAAGAGAGGCGAACGATGGAAACATATTTCTAGTTATTGGCCTCATCGGCATGGTGCATCCAAGTGCGAAGATAGGCAACACCTGGTTGGCAAAAACAGGAAACAACAAATATGTACGGTGTCATCTACAGAAGCCAAGTACACAATGCGGTTTCAGTTAGAAGACCCAGTATTATTCTCAGAACGTAGATAGCCATAGCTACCTGCGTGACATTTGGGTCCAGGATATAGGTACTATGTTAAAGTGTATTTTTGATCTGAATCAGAAAGATGAGTACTTGCGGAAATTTCACTCAAAAAATAGGAAACCCACGGCATTTCTGACTTTGTGCTTAATCAGCGTGGTACAGCCAAGTGTAAAAAACTAGGCAATCCTGATTGTCGAAAACAGCACATATGCACGGAGTTACCAACAGTAATGTTAGGTCTATAAACTGAAACTACATATGTGCGGCCATCTGTTGGTGACTCCGTGACTTTGTGTGATTTTCTGGTTTCGGCAACCAGGTGTTGGCATTCGTTGGACTTGGCTGCACCGCACTGATGAGGCTAACTGCCAGAAAAATGTGATCACAGGAATTCAGATAAGCACATATTGCAGTGAAATACGTATAGCTCAAAAAATCCAGTTCATCCATGTTTTTCAGAAAGAGAAATTGTATATATTGTTCTAAAAATTTATACTTTACAGTTTCCAACACGAAATCGTACATGCATGGGGATCGTATGAATAATTCACTATATTATTTTTTCAGAAAATATCAGATTAGTTACAGAAAAACCAGACAATTCTGATCTGATCACGTATGAGCAGAACACCATTACTGATACTAATATTGGTAAAATAGGATTTGTAAGCAGACCTAGCCACTCATCATCAACGATCAAACCAAATAATCAGTATCTTGATCAAAGCCCCAACAAATTTTCAGATTATGTTGATGTTTTTGACCCCAAAGAACAAGCTAATGTGGGCTACTCATCAACTACCCAAAGAAGCGTGTGGCCACCACCTTTTCCTAAAAGTGTACCTGAGGTAGATTATGTTTTCGATTATGAAGATGGAGAAACCGTCACCTTGGACCCCGATGATGTTTATTACGCTAGAGAAAAAAAGGGAACAGACTGTGATGATGGAGATTTCCATTGCTCAGCTGACTTTTGTATATCACAAACGATGGTGTGTGATGGACATAGGGTAGGCCACATTGTTTCAATTGCACTATATTTTGGTTCTGGAAGAATTCTCAGATCAAAGTTATATTGTAGTTATTATGGTTAACTGTTATAATTCAAATTATTTTACCCGCTGTTACGGCATTTGGCTCAGCCGTTACTTCTCTCCAGTAGATTTGAGGAAGAGAATCTTCACCAGTAGTCTTTTGTATGTTCCTGTTTTTTATGTCAAACAATCTAACTTTCAATCTCCTCCTGATAGGCTTCAACAATTTTTCCTAAATTGGCCAGTCACTTCCAGGAATCTGGTTATACATCAATATGACGACTTCACTCCCGCGAGAATATTTTGAATCTGTGTACCACTTAGTCTTTTTTATTGGAATGGAAATATATTCTCACATCTATCTCATTCATAAGTTTTCTGCTAATTTTTGAGATGTTCTCCACCATTTTTTTGAATTTCTCAAGCCTTCATTTATCATAAGAACACTTCTTGCTTTGATGACATTTCTTTGAAAATGATTCTCAGGGCTTTTTTCATTGACCTGATCATCTTTTCGCAAATTTCCCTATATGCGAGGCAATGTATCCCCATTTCATTCTATTTCTGAAGCGTTGAATAACTCTTCATTTTTCGTCATCAAAATTCCAGTTATTTTCATCAACTTTAAATAGCGTTATGAAAAATGAGAAATGAAAACTTTCTATGTTTTTTGCCACTTTTATTCGTAACTAAACTTACTGCAGTTTCGTCCTATAAGGCCATTTTCAAACTTTCACATGAAAATGTCCTTACAGGACGAAACTGCAGTAACTTTAGTTACGAATAAAAGTGGTAAAAACATAGAAACTTTCCATTTCTCATTTTTCATGATGATGTCTTGCCACGTAGTAACGGCTACATCCATCAATTTATTGAATAGCGTTCGTTAGTACTTCAAATTCTAATGCTAAAATTGTAGAATCTGTAGAAAGACTTTCAGCTAATTCAATGTCGATAGCGTTCGTTGCGAGGCAAGTGAATAAAACTCCGTATCCTTCATATTTTTTTCTTTCTATACTCACGTCCATTGGTTCAAAATAATCTACACCAACGTGAGTTAACGCGTTATTTCATTTAAAAAGTCTTATTGATGGGAGTTTATCATTTTCCGTACATACAAGTGTGGCCTATTCCTCTACAATATTAACACAATTTCAGTACTTTTGTTACCAATTTTTGTGCATGAATAACCCAAAATATCCAGCTCAATTCATTCAAAACAACCTGAAGTCTTCATGTCCATGAAAATATGCTGTTAATAATCCTGTGTATCTATGATTACAATAATTTACTTTCCGTAGTAAAATCTATTTCTATTGATTTTTGAGTTATATCTCTCAAATGAATACAATTTTTATCATAACCTGGTGATAATTGAATCGATTTACAGTGTTTCGAAACTAAATTAACTTTATTCAGTGTATTTATTTTTTCTCTTAAGGCATCGTCTGTTACTTATCTACACAAAATCATGATTTTTGTATCCTGTTCTGCTGAAAAATACGTTTCAAAAGATGCGGAAATTCCAGGAATATATTGGAAATGAAACTCTCTATTTCTCTTTTACCTAGACAAATAATCTAAAAATCTAATTTTCTTCTGAAGGCGGTCATTTCGTAAGATAGTTAGAGTCATAGAACACTTTCGCTTGTTCACCTTGTAATGTAGGGAATAACGAATTCAATTCGTTAATTTTTTGAAATATATCTGTCATCAAAGACAGTCGTTAGTAGCTCCGCTTTGAATTAATACAGCCTAGTCAAAGTTCCAAAGTTAGGAAAGTTTTTGGTTTTCTACCACTCCATCTTGATACCAGAAAATTTGGGAATCTTCCAAAGAAAGGAAGACAGCAATCATTTAAAAAAAAAAGTTACTCTGAACATAGATGTGCAGATCGTGCAAAGAAGTAACTTTCAGACACAAAATGAAAGGAGAAGCTCTTCTGAAACAGCTACTTTCATATAAACATTTGATTATACAAACGAAAAAAATCTTTTGAAACAAATACTTTTATATGAACACTGAATTATAGAAAAAACACTTTTTTCTACTCAGTTTGTATTCCAAACATTCCTGTAGAATTAATTCAGACATCAGGACACAGGATTTCTACATAATATACTAAATAAAATGTAAAAAATTTCACTTACATGGAACTCAGCCATCCTCACTGGTAAACAGCGATGTTTCGCCGTGAGACGCTTACCTTGAGGCTCTTCAGTACCAATCTGGATTACATTATAAGATTGGTACTGAAGAGCTTGTGTCTTACGGCGAAACATTGATATCTACCAGTGAGGATGGCTGAGTTCCATGTAAGTGATATTTTTTACATTCCATTTAGTATATTGTGTAGAAACCCTGTGAATGATATCTGAATTAATTCCACAACGTATGTTTGGAATACAAACTGAGTAGAATAAAGTGTTTTTTGTATAATTCAGTTTTCATATAAAAGTATTTGTTTCGAAAAAATTTTTTCTCTTGTGCAATTCAATGTTTATAGAAAAGTAGCTATTTCAGAAGGGCTTTTCCATTTTGTGTCTGAAAGTTACTTCTTTGAATGATCTACACATCTATGTTCAGAGTTACTTCTTTCAAAATGATTGCTTTTTTCTTCCTTTGGAAGATTTCCACATCCATCAAAATGGAGTAAAAAAAAACCACAAACTTTCTTTCCCAAAAATCAATCACTCCTAAAAATATAACCCCTTCAATTTATTTCAAAGTTATTTCTGGAAATAACCATCTGACTTCTGTATGGAGCAGTAGTGTTATATGTTTGCTTCATATAGTGATGAGAACAATCGGGATAGTAGTAGACGTGATTTGACGAAATCAATTATTTTTATCACTTTATCCACAATCGATTTTAAATTTGAGAGCATTTGCTGCATCCCGAGTGCCTGTCTATGCAAGCTACAATGGCTGGAACTACAATTAGGCGCTCAACTTCTTTTTTTCTTACTGCCCCTGCAGTTTTACCTGTCATCGCCTTGGCTCCATCTGTACAAATGTCAATGCAATCATTCCAATTGACATGGTTTTTTTTCAATATATTCCATTCATTGAAAACTTTCTCTCTTCAGTATTTGTGGGCAGTGGTGAGAACATAAGCATGCCGTCTTCAAAAGAGCGTTCATATGGATATTTCACAACAACCAGTTAGATGACCAGGCCAGCGACATCAGTCGACTCATCTTCTTGCAAGATGAACTGTGTTTTTTATAAACGTATAACTAGGTCTTGTTTGATGGTCTCGTTTCATGGTGGCACAGTAGAAAGATACTTTGCAGATTTTTTATCGAGTATACATTTTGTTTTGTCTAACATACACGGTTTCATTAAATTCTCAGAGATAGTGTGCGCTACTCCTACTTGTGCAATGCGATAGCTAACACGATGCCGTCGTGGCCTTTTTATTGAAAGTTTGAGTCGTATCCATAATTGTTTTCTCACTCTTCAATAATTGTTTCTTTTCACGTACAAAAAGCTCTTCATTTTTTCCTTGAACTTAGTGTGTACAGTTTCAAAGTGTTGGCACATCTTGGCAGGTATCTACTATGGAACTATCAGGAAGTAGTTTACTACATAACATACAGAGGGGCGAGCCACCGGAATAAAAAAATCCGGGAAATATGTAGATATGGTTTACCATATCTCTTTCTCATCGCTTTTGAATACGACGACTTTTGAAAATATTCTTATAAGACGAAACTGCTTTCCTTTCTCATCACTTCAAGTCTACTGGCACGAAAATCGCGACGGACGTGCGATGGCGACCGCGAGGATAGTTCAGCTTTTGATGACGCCAACGTGTGTAACAGATCTTACGTGAGAGAAGTGTTTTCAATAGACCTATTTTTTCCTTCTTATTTATTTCAAATTCCAGTTTTTCAATTAACTTATCAGAATATTTCGATTCCAGTTCTGTTCACTTTCTTTCTATTGTTTGAAGTGAAATCTATGAAAACTTTCAGGATTGTGGAAATGGAAAAGATGAACAATTGTGTGAAGAGTATATTGCAAGGTTCTCAGTATTCAAAAATTCACAATTGGTTGTTTTGGAAAATGAGAGATGGGTCAATGCCAGCTACGCAACCTGTGCTATGCTTTGTATTCAGAATATCAAATTCACTTGCCGTTCTTTCAATTATAGGTGAGTTATTTTCATAGATATATGTTATTGGAATTATTGCTGATGTTTCTATAATCTGTGTTATTGATGACTTGTTTATTTTGTGTAAAATCATGATCACTTTGATAAGATGAATAAAAACACTTTTTTGACTAATTTCCACTACGTTTATTTATTCTCACGACCGGTTTCGGGGATTCAATCCATTCTCAAGTGAAACTTCTTGAAGTGTGCACCCGGATTATATGGGGTTATAGGTAGCCTGGGAGGCTCGGTAGTGCGTAGATGTCAGGAGATATTTCGACAACATGGCTCTACAAAATTGTCATCAAAATGGATGAGCAGAATAGAAAAGTGGTATTTGTTTCTAGATAATGCAATATTCCACCTCAAAATCACAATGGATAATGTTGAGTTTTATAAGATTCATCAATATGCTGATTACTCAAATTTATAATCCGACTCATTTAAAACCTTCCTGTGTCTCAATCGATTCCGTTCTCCATTATCTTTTCAAACTAACAGCCTTTCATCAAATGAAATCAAAACTGAAATGCTTGTTCTTCACTGTCAAAACAATAAAATCACGGAGCGCAATGACTTTCAAATTTCAATTTTTAGTACTGAGAACCTACTTTATATAAATGTTAAAATTTGGGAGTGTAATCAGATAACGAGTTTAATTCTACTGCACTTGTCCGAATGGGAGAAAAAAACTTCAATACAAAATTTGGAAACGCAAACGAAATGGAAGCTGAAGAAACATCGGAGGAAGATAGTAGATATTTGCCTTCAAGATATCCTGCAAGTGAAAAACTCACAATATTGGATGTACCAGCACAATAGTGCTGGTACATTCAACATTTTTTTGTGTGGTGATTGTGATTCTATTGTGAAATCAAACCATAATGTGAAGGCGGCTGTAAAAAATGGTTCTATTTGAAACGTTCCAAATTAGACTCTGAAGGATTCGAACAATTTCTGAAGAAATGCAAAAACCAAATGGAAAGAAGTGGATTTGTGAAAATTGTTCTGAGCAATCAGAAACGAACATAAATGATAAATGCAATGAATTTTCAGCAAATGTAATGGAAACAGTGGAAGAACTACAAAAAAAATATTGAATACATTTTCAGCAAGTACGACAAAGTTAAAAATCAAAATAACGGGATATTAAGTTTATTGAAAGAAGAGAGAATAGAAAGAATAGAAATGAATCATGATTATGACATGCCCAAGAAATAAACAGAGAGAAAGGAATCAGATATAAACAACAAATTACAGATTTTCATGAACAACAGAAGCTAGAGAAAAATTTGGGAAGCATTAGTTTGCCTGAACATGAAGATAAAACTGATTTGGACATAGTAAATAACATTTTTCAAAAGTTGCAATTGAATATAGACGAAGTGCAAATTCAACATATAAATAGAATAGTTGAAACGAAAAGCCAATAAAATCTGGCGAATGGTCTGAAAATTGTCTCAGATACAGAATAAACAAAAATAAAAATTTTGTGTGCTGCTTGAATGTTTTATAGAACAAACATTAATTTTACCACTGAAATTTTAGGCTTGAGAGGATCTACAAATGTAATTTATATTAATGAAGAACTGACACCAAGAAATAAATATTTATTGGAAAGCCAAAAAACTGATGAAATATGGCTTCGAATTTGTTTGGTATAAAAACGGAAGAATCTCTGCCCGAAAAGCAGAAAATGATGAACCAATTTTGATGAATAATGAACCCATTCATAATATTATTAGATGGCTAGATCTACTGGCAGATGGACTATTTATATTGATAAATAACTGCTAAATACATCCAAATTATTCATGGATTTAGATATAGTTAATATTGAGACAAAAGTATTTGATGGAATCGAATATTATCAGAGTACTAGTTTTGAATTCGCAATTTTTCAATTTTTCATTTGAATATTAGGAGTTCAGTTGAAAATTTCGAAGGAGTCATATTATACCTGAATCAATTTGAAAGGGAATTTGATTTAATTATTCATACAGAAATATGGAAAGTTGATTGTAATAATTCAGTCTACCTAAATGGATATGATCAAATATATAAAGATGGAAATATGAACGAAACTGATGGAGAAGTAGTATTTATAAAAAAAATTTACAACAATTCATATAATATTGTACCAGTTGTAATAAATGTAATTACCATCGAAATATTTTTAAAGAAAATTATAGAAGTTAATATATTTGCCCTCCTTCAACATGTCGAAATACTTTCAATTTACAGTTGAAACAATTTTTAGATTAGAATGAGAAATCAATAAGGAAAGCAATATTTTCATTGGTAATTTAAACATCAATATTCTTTCAGATTCAGATGAATGCTCATGTATACTGTAATATAATGAATGCCATTGGTTTTCTTTTATTCAATAATGAATTCTTTAGAGAAATGGGTAGTCAAAAATCTTGTATTGATCACATATTTATTGGAAGCAAAGGATCACCAAATATATTCAAACCAAATTATTTATGAATGTGATATTACTGATCATTATGCTACAAATTTTTGAATCAACTATATAAAATTTATTATAAATACCAGTGAAGTGAAGTACAGATTTTTTATTGATTATGAGAGTTATATAAATCCTTCAGGAATTTGAGATGCAATAATGAGGTGTGTGAATGATCTTGGTAATCATCTCGTCATATATAAGTATTTGAAATTATATCAATGAAAATACGAAGAAAGTCAAAATAAAACTGAAGTTGAAAATGTAGTGGATAGTTTGAAATTGAGATAATCATCTGAATATGATGGAATAACTTCTGATGTTGTGAAAGCATTGAAAGATCTTATATCAGAACCTTTAGTGCATTCAATAAATGTGATTTTCAATACTGAAATATGCCCTGAGGCTTTCAAGATTGGAATAATCAAGCCCATTTACAAAGGTGGTGATGAGAATGAAATGAAGATTTATTGACCTACCACATTGATATCTAGTTTAGCAAAAATATTTGAAGAAATCCTTGAGTATAGGATTGGAAAATATTTAGATATAATCCTTTTTTTCTCAAATACTCAATTCGGATTCACAAAAAACATGTCAACACGGAATAAAATTCGTTACGTTGTAAATAATCTATAGCTAAATTTGATGATGAAATACTTCTCGATTTAGCTGAAGCTTTTGATACAGCCAACTATTGAATACTTTTGAAAAAATTACAAGCAATCTAATGGAAAGTTATTTGCAAAATAGAAATCAACAAGTTGAAATCAATCATGTATATAGTGACAAAAAATATTTATTTATGGAATTCCTCAAGATTCTGTTTTGGGTGCGATATTATATATTCAATCAATGATTTATTTTATATGTGAGCTGAAGGGGAAATTCAATCTTTTGCAGATGATACGGTGATTTTATATACCATTAATAGCTGGTATAATTTGAAAGTAAACCTGAAAGCAGATTTCAAAATCATCAAGAAATGGTTTGATAGCAGTTTATTGATGATACATTTTGAAAAAAACACCAAATATACGACACAATGATGACAAAAATTCAAAATCAAATCAATCATTCACTGAAAAAATTTAGGATCCTACTGCCAAAATTTGAATATTTAAAAAAATTCTTGAGTATACACCATCTGCATTCACTTTATTTTGCTCTGGTTCAATCATAACTACAATATGTAATATCAGGCTGAGGCGGAGTGAGTAGAACCTACTTGACTACACTTGAAGTTATTCAAAAATACTTTCTAAAAATAATGTTCAATGAAAAATATGATTTTTCAAATTTAGTGAGAAAATGAATAAATGTCAAGTATATTTTTATAATCTTTCAATTTATATGTATAAAAATAAATGAAATGTTCAAAAAAATGAATAAAAGTATAATACAAAGAATAAATTAACATATTCTTAAAAAAATAGAGTGAAGAAGAGATATTAAAAAAAATTACATATAAACATATAATTCCTTATATATTTGATGAACTACCTCATTATATAAAAAGTTAAAAATTTTTTTTATATAAAAGTGAAATTAAAGAATGGATAATACGGACTTCACGAAATTTTTTTCATGATGTAATGAATTTCAATGAATCATGATATACATTTCATCAACTACATTTCTGAATAACTAAATTTGATTCATATGTTGTTATCTGAGCACATATAGTAAATTTATGTATTCATTTGTTATTTTATTTTTCTTGACATATGTTCATATACTTTGTATATGAATATATGTGAGATTGTATTTATAAAGATGTATCCTTTTTTATGACTTACCTTGACACAAGTTCCACTTTTAAAGAGGTTATTATCAATTCATTTAGAAGTTTGTTTGATATTGCCAATCTATATATCATGGAATTTCATGAATAAACCTATATTATTATTATTATTCTGTTGAAAAGACTTATAATGAACTAAAAATGTTATAGTAGTAGTATAATTTATTTTCTTTATCGACGAATGACCACGTGGAAAGGAATTTGGTGGCTTTATTACAAGAACTAAGGAATGTACAGAACATGTCATAATGGAATTACCAGGATGAAGAGAGTTTCACAGATGAAGAATTCAAATCGATG
>WOGR01000079.1:21912-34418 GCA_015342045.1 Leptinotarsa lineolata | reverse complement strand
TATTTTCATACTGTAAATTGTCAATTTAAGAATAAAAATCGACCTGTTTCAGGTTTTTTTCACATAGTACATAATAACGCTAAAAATGAATTTATTCTATACATATGGACCGCACTGTATGTGATATCATTGATAGGGTTTGAATTATCATAAAAATAATGAACCAAGTATTTGGTTGGGGGTGAATCAATAAAACCGTCAGAATATTTGATCGAGGCACCGCTTTTTCTTTATGCTACCCAAAGTGACCCTAGATCATGTCGACCATCCAAATTCAATATGGCAGATTCATATCAGAGTGGTCCTGATTTTGAAAAATCATCACTCATAAATACCTCGCGAAAATATTGAGTTATCGACGTTGGAGAGAACTCTTCGATGTAGCAAATCTATGAGTTTTTTTTCGGTTTTGAGCCTTCACATAGAGTATTGATCCTTTTCAATGAGATTTTGGGTAGATAATACTTCCTTTTTTACCAAAAGCGATTGCCTCCATGTGCTTATTATAGCAGTTTTCCTCTCTCAACTATCATACTTTCCTTTCCCAACAATAGCCCACTTGTCTATTTTGTGGTAACTGGATTGATATTATATATTAAAATGGTTTGAAAAAAAAACTTTTTTTTAATAAAATATATATTTGCTTCACAATCGCTAGATAGTTAACTAAAGTTTATCCCAAATTTCTACGAAGTATTTTTTTCAATTGTAACTTTCTTTACCTCCATCCCTCACCAAAAGGCAGTTGATGGATTGAAAATCCATTCAATGTTTTAGATGACAAAAAGTTCATTACTTCGCTCTAATTCGTAGTCTTTAATAAGTTATTAGCTCCAACGGAATCATTACCATTGTCCGAGTATTCAAAATATTGTAGTGAATAAAGTTATTATTATTATATATAATAGCCGTCCGGCCTCTCCAAGCTGTGAACTTCCTTGAAAATATAATAAATATATCAGTTTATAAGAAATTTTGTTATTCTAATTGGACTGCCCTATATACACTGCGATGTGAATTTTTTTCTTTGAAATGTCCACCCCTAAACATGTTTCAGTTACTACTTTATTTCTGGTAGGCAAGCTCCCAAAATTAAATCTATTTCAGTAGGATTCATTCGAATATAATGTTTTTTTTTAATATAGCCAATAGTATTCAAATCTACTGGATTGCATCTTTTTATCTTATCTGAGACTTCTACTTTACATTGAAAATGATCACAACTTTTGTGTTAATATTATACACAATATGTATTTTTGAAGATAACTGCTGACCGCCAAACCACATTGGATAATATTTTCTTCAGAAACTCTTCCAAAACCTAATCCAGAATGAAGGAGGGCACGCACAGTTTTTCATTTGGTGCCATTGTATACTGTAAAAATGATGTTTTATAACAAAATATGAGATGAAAATGAACTAGTCATTGAATAATTCACTACTACATAACCCTCGGTAGGATCACTTTAAACTGAAATATTAGTTTTCTGAGTCAGAACATGGTGAGGTATAGTGTTTTTGTGCAACTCATGTATCTAATAAATTATCTACACCCTTTTATTCCATGTCCCTGTTTAAGACGAACAAAACAACTCTTTTTTTTTAAATTTACTTTTTTCTATTAGATAATGAAAGGTTTTGAGCTTTGAAACAGTCACGACTGGGCTGTGATTTTTCACAAAAAATACAAACTGATAAAGTCATACTCTATCGTCCATCTTTGTCACTAATCAAGTTTAGAGCTGAAGCTGTATGCATTTCTGTAGGCTCCTGTCGTTGTTTGATGCATTTTTGTGCCAATTGGATCATTTTCTCAGATTCAATCTCACCTCTTGAGAATACTAATAAAGCATACAAAGTATTATTCATATTAGTAGTTTCATCACCCTGTGAACTCTCGTTATGCCAGCTGTAGCACCGGCTAAACTACCTAGAACTGATAAACTGGCAAAAATTGGAATGAGTGGTAGTATCTCACCAATTTTTGAAATGGGTATGATTCGCGGTGTGTGAGTTTTCTTTTTACCACTTGCGGCCTTTTTATATTTATATGCTGTCTTTAGTGCAATTTCAGCAGCTCTTCTGGAGTTTTCGAAAAAATTCATTTCGTTTCGATTTGTGTAGGTGGAGATTTGGCGCGAAATATAAATATAAATCCAGACTATTCCGAAAGGAAGAGTATATGTAACCACTCCATATTTCTGCAACCTACTACTGAAAATGAGATAAAATATATTATTTCACAACTCAAAAACAAAAAGTCTCCTGGCTACGATGATAAAGCAAAATATCTAAAACTGGTGTCTGATTATATATCAAAACAACTAACACATCTAGTGAATATGTCATTACAGCAGGGATGTTTTTCCCCAACTCTCAAAATGGATGTTATGACGCCTATATATAAAAGTGGACAAAAACCGATGTAGCAGACTATAGACCAATCTCACTCATTGCTAGTCTTGCCAAGGTTTTTAAGAAGGTTATCCAAAAGAGATTGAATATGTTTCTTGAAAAACACCAGTTGTCAGAATCACAAAACGGCTACAGAGAGAATATGACCACCCAAGACCCAATAAAAAAACTAAACCAGCAAATTTATTCATGTTTGGATGAATCGAAACCTTCTATTGCTGTTTTCGTAGACCTTAGAAAAGCTTTCGAGACCGTCGACCACTTTATCTTGCTAAATCTTCTGGACGATGTTGGAATTGGAGGTATAGCGAATACTATTTTCAAAAGTTATCTTAACAACAGGAAGCAAAGAGTAAAAGTGGAGAGAAAGTTATTACATGTGGTGTGCCCCAGGGGATGGTGTTAGGACCAATTCTATTCAATATTTACTTGAACAACCTTTTTTTACAAGACATCAACTCCAACATTCTGAGCTCTGCTGATGATACTGTGTTGTTTTGCGAAGACAAAAACTGTTTTAATTTGAAACAGAAATTAGAACATGACCTTCATCAAATCAAATTGTGGTTCGACCACAGGCACTTATCTATTAACTTTGAGAAAACCTATTACTTACCATTCAGTATTTATGA
The DNA here is from genome assembly GCA_015342045.1 of Leptinotarsa lineolata. Classification (NCBI taxonomy): domain Eukaryota; kingdom Metazoa; phylum Arthropoda; class Insecta; order Coleoptera; family Chrysomelidae; genus Leptinotarsa; species Leptinotarsa lineolata. The sequence continues at coordinate 31,371 of WOGR01000079.1, read as the reverse complement.
CAACTCTCTACCAGAATATGACATCAAAATCTCCAATACGAAAGTCATCAAACCCACAAAGAAAATAAAATATCTTGGAATAATTTTAGACAGCAAACTCAGATGGGACCAGCACATAGACCACATAGTTGAAAAATTACTTTGCATACTTTACAAATTCAAACGGATAGCAAACATACTCAATCAAAAACAGAAAATTATGTTATATAAGAGTTTAGTAGAGCCACATCTGAGATATGGTATAATTGGTTGGGGTGGAGTGTCGAAAACTCATCTACATCCTCTTAAGGTTATGCAGAAGATATTCATCAGATGTATCTTACGAAAAGTGTACAACTACCCTAGCGATCAATTTAACTCAGAATCTAGAATATTCGATCCCAGACAGCTGTTTTTTATAAATATCACTATTGTTCAGCATAAAAACAAAACAGAATTAACTACTCATCCCCACCAATATGCTACACGTCGAAATCGTATTATCGTCATATCATTAATGCTGAAATCAGTTGGGCAGAAATCCTACCGGTATTCAGGACCAAAACATTACAGTTTTCTTCCTGAAAATTCAAGAAGCGAATCAAATCTTGAAAAATTTATGACGAATATCAAATTATTTGTTAAGGATATACCACGAGCAGAGAATACTTACTTCCTCGATTGTATGTTAACTTGTTTTTAGTCTGAAACAATTACGATTGAAATAACCTTCATTCTATAATTCTTCTTTTTTTACAATGGTTTACTTCTGTCATGAATCCCTATTCATTGATTGTTTTCATTTATTTATATTCTGTTGGAATGTGTCCAGTTTAAACATATATTTTCAAAACTGATCTCTGGCACTTACTTCAATATATTGATTATTTTATTCATTTTATATTCTGTCACAGGTGTACAATTTGAACTTTTATTTTTATCCATACTCAGTACTCAGTTAATACATTGTTTTATTCCTTGTACATATTATTTTCAAATATGTCCCGTTTAAACTCATATTTTTATTAATATCTAGTACTTATTCCAATACATTGATCGGTTTTATTTATTATATTCTGTTCAAATGTAGCTATTTTAAATTTATATCTTAATACTTAATTTAATGCACGAATCTCACTCAATCTCTTATTCCTTACACACAGGCAGATTATTTTGCCTCGTAAGATGTATTTTATTTGTTCACTGTTCATTTCTATATGTACATGTAGTTTTAGTGTAAACAATTATTAGAAAGTGAATAAAAACATATTATTATTATATTCATAGAAATTTTTTAAATTTATTTTATATACTCTGTAATAATAACGTTTCTTGTGACTGGGTAATCCTATTGAAAATAAATTGCTGTTTTTCTTTTTTCAATGCAGGTAATTAAGAGAAAAATGAAAAATAATAATGTTTCTCACATAACAAATATCAATCAAAACAAAATTATATCGTTGCCAATTATATTCGTATCAAAATTATGAATTTTAATACGAAGAAAAAACAAAGATAATAATTTGTCCTCAATTATTCAACGAAGTATAAATTCGGACATGGTTCCAAACTTGGCATTCTTTCCGAATCACTGTGAAACAGTGTGCAAAAATGCAGATTGTTTTGATATTGTCCCTTGTGGCTATCTTAGCTGGTATTGGGCATGGTACGATGCTGAATTCTGCCACTGGAAACCTCTTAGATACATCTTCGAAAGTGTTGAACCCAGCCAAAAATATCCTGAACATCCCCTCAAATATTTTGAAACCGAAGAACTCTGATTCTGACAAGAAACACATTGACAGAGGTGAGATATTTTTTAATTAATGAGTCTTCATCTCTTTTCGAAAATTAAAAGCAGGTACATGTATGGTGTATGACGAATAATCATTTTTACGATTCCATATAATTCCGTAATATCCAAAGGTCTAAATATCACACACTTGAACCAATGTCCTATCTTAGATAGTTTTTCAAATGAAATAGACCACTAGAAAATTTCATATATTTTTCACCACGAAAACGGTCATAAATTTTAATATCTTCAACGTAAGTATGAATTCGATTAATATAGAAAAGAAACAATCCAGAAAGACAACCTAAGAGTGAATACAAAAGGTTGTGAAAGTAAATATGAGTTTGAATTGAAAAGGGCGTATTTTTCAGAAGGAAATAGTTTTTGGTAATGAATTTTTTGGCTTTCTATTTCTTCATTTTATACTTCCAAAAAAAGCTTCATAAAACTCTTCACAAAAATAATGTAGATCATGCACAGAAGTTACTGATACAAACTGGGAGAAAAAGTCTGTTTGAAAAATCCCTAGGAATGATCTGTGTTATTGATGACTTGTTTATTTTGAGGAAATTCATGATCACTTTAATAAGATGAATGAAAACACTTTTTTGTCTAATTTCCACTACGTTTATTTATTCTTAAGACCGGTTTCGGGGTTTAGCCTTGTAAAACTGAGTTAGTTAGTTTCACTTGATAATGGGCTAAACCCTGAAACCCGTCGTAAGAATAAATGAACGTAGTGGAAATTAGACAAAAAAAGTGTTTTCATTCATCTTATTAAAGTGTTCTAGGAATGATATTTTAACACGTAAGTGAAATTTCATCTCAATATTTCGTATACTACTTAGTTAAGCTCTCCTGTGATTTATATCTCTTTCAATTCCAAGGTGAATGTTTGAAGTACAGACTGCATAGAAAAAGTATTTTTATGTAATTCACTGTTCATATGTTTGAAAGTAGTTGTTTTGGATGGAAATTTGAAGAGTTTCAAAATGTTAGTTTTTCTTGATGGGTTAGATCCCGAAGGTTTCGGGATCTAACCCATCAAGAAAAACTAACATTTTGAAGTCTGAACACTGGGTTATATGGGGTTCAGACTTCAGACTTCAAGATGTTAGTTTTACTTGATGATGGGTTAGATCCCGAAACCGGTAGTAAGAATATAATACCTAGTGGAAATCAGACACAAAGTGTTTTCATTCATATCATTAAAGTGATCATGAATTTCTACAAAATAAACAAGTCATCAATTTTGAGTTGATCTGAAGCACATGTGAAAGTAGTATCGCATATTAAAAGATAAAACTGTTGTCTTCCCTTAGTTTACATACGACTCCTGAAGGCTTCAGAGTCTTCAACTTCTTCAATAAGAAATCGTTCAGTGTCTTGTCTCTAATAAAATAAACACTAGCTTATCCACTACAAAGAGGGAAATTTAAACATTGCTTTCAGAGAAAACGATTCAAATTGTCACGATATCCATATGTCCCAGTTATTATTTGACTAGCATTAGATTAACAAATCAATTAATTACTTTTATTTTCTTGAATCGTGACATCGAAAAACCGATATTGCATACAATGTCAAATAAATTGAAAAGGATTAAAAGTGCAAGTGAGGGGTTTTTGCAGAGTTAGATAGTACTCTAATAAGACTTCGCTATTTTATGAACTCATGAATATTCACTGTTACTATTTGCTTGTTGATGAACTGATATCAATTTCACCATATATTTATTATCGACAAAACAAATTATTAAATATTCCAAGCAAAGAACCAAATTTTCACGTAGATAATTTTTTCAAATAAAAACATTACACTATGAGAAATCATTGAAAACCTCAAAAATGAATCAATATTTCAAATATATCTGGAAAAAATGTGAATTTATTAACTAAGAACCCCTCATATATGGAGTGTTTGATCTGAAATAATGGGAAAAGACATCGTAGAATTTAAATTTGTGCCATTTTTTTGAGCTCAACTGATTCAGCTCCTGATTCAAAAATAGAAAATCTAAATATTTATTCAACGTAGGTATTCTGCCTGAAACAAAATTCTCACAAGACCAACTATATCATTTCACCAAATTGAGAAGAAATCTATGCATGCTATCATAAATATCTGTCAACAGTGCCAGAAATGGTAGCAAAAAATGGATATCCTGTAGAAAGTCATTATGTCACAACATGGGATGGCTACATATTGAACCTTCACCGCATTCCCCACGGAAAAGCAGGCAAGAAAAGTAATGGTAAAGCAGTTCTCCTCCAGCATGGTCTTCTGGCGTCATCAACCGACTGGGTTATTGCTGGTCCCGGAAAAGGACTTGGTTACATTCTGGCAGATGAAGGGTATGATGTATGGCTAGGCAACGCTAGAGGTGAGTAAGTTTGTGAAGTGTACTTTAACCTCACCATAATCGAAATACTGTCTCTAGCTGACCCGGAAAACGTTGTTTTTCCACATAAATCATTTTTATCAAAACAATAACACTTACAAATAATATGACACGACTTTATACACCTCTGGGGAGCAGTATCACGAACTTATCGTAGAATCTGTTTCTTTACGCGATGGAGCTAATGGGTAGTTCACAAAAATGAACTCAAATTGAATTCAGAAACTTAAAAATTTGTAATGTCTACACATATCTACTATCATAACGAGACTAGCTGATGTTGCTAGGTATTACATTGGATGAAAAATTAGGTTGGCATCGTCATGTGGAGACACTGAGAAAAAAAAACTTGAAAGTTCTATTTTTCTTCTGAGGCAGTTTAGAAACTGCATCGATACATCAACAATAAAAACTGTAGTGTTATTCTATTGGAAAAATCCCTTCAATCTATCAAATTTTTCAGACAGCAGAGGAAAGCTTTCGGAACATTGACTAATGCAACTTTTAGACAATATTGCAAAGCTCTATTTATTGCACATACTATAATTCCCCTGCCAATTCTGTTCATTTTTGAAGTATTACAAGTTGTATACAAATTCTCAGGACTCGAAGTGATTTTTTCAACTACAACACAAAAGCCGCTATGCAAATTCAAACACCCCGCTTCAAATTTCCTGTATCTCAAAAAATCACATTAGATTGTCAATGTAAGTAAAAAATCTTAGTTTGAATAAATAACTTCAGGACTAGGTACAGAATAATAGTATGCCTATCGACATAGTCGATAAATCAATGAACAAACAAGGAATTATTGTGGTATAAGGAGAAACTCCTGCGGAACGACTTGTAATGACGAATGAGAGATCAACCATTCCACATTCTCTTCTTGCTAATAAATTTCAGAATCTAAGACTTAAACTCACTTCCCACATCATATTCCCGATCCGGAATACAGCCAGTAGTAGGCACCAAGTGTACATTGCACCTCATGAAAATATAACTAGAATCAATTGATCGATTGTCAGCTCTCAATATTAGTCAAAACTGCTTCAAGTGTAATGAAACTGGAGTCATAGCTTCATACTCGCTACTCATACTCGTATTGACCACTGAGAAACCGCCTACCATATCAAAACGCTCCATATCGGAAATCCTCACACCTCCCTCAAAGACTCTCCACCTCAAATCACTTTTTACGATTTCATTAAACTCTAAGCAAAAAAGGATCAGAACATCTTCAGACAGTCTCTCACACTGACAAACACCTAGAACCCACAAAAGCATTTCTTAACAATCTCTGTTCACCAGCAGTACCCAAAAAATTGAGAGGTTTTTGAGATCTTTGAATTCTGTGGAAATTATTCGCCTTTCCTGTGGAGAAATTTTAGTTTACTTTTTAGGGAATTTTCTTTGATTATGTAATCATGGCATCTCTGAAAGTGTTGTTAAAAATTCCATTGGATACAAAAATATCACTTCATTATTCTAATATTGTTTGACTTAACAACTGATTTCAAATAATTTCAGCTTATCTGTTTAATGCTAGTTTGAAAATAATGGACAACCAACAATATACGACAGAACTAACTCATTTGCGTTTATAATAAAATGATTCATATATCAGTATGAAATATTTCTCAAAATAATGTTAATAGAGTGTAATATGTGTTCAGGAAGAATCATTGAGCAATTTGTTATGAATATAAAGTATGCAATAGGTATAAATTTGTATAACTAGTTCAGAATTGGTAGTTGAATCAAAATATTGAAATATAAAAGTACAAAAAATATGGATTATACAGATATAAAATAAAATGAGTTGTTATACAATTTTTGACCAAATGAAACAAAGCAAACAACATATTATAAAATTAAAATAAATAAAACAAATAAAACAGATTCATAACAGCCTAGAAATACCCACAACAGCAAACTTGTTTTATATGCCCTTTCATCCTTTCCCACTTTACGATATATTTATCAAAAACACATTTTATTTGATGTCATTTTTCAATTTTTGATATCATCTCCCTCACAATTCTTCTCACCCCATATTTTTTTGAAATAACATCATAGATTTCAATCAATGAAATATGTATTGTTTTCAATATCTGTTAAATTTCACTTCATTATTGAAAGTTTCTTTTGGAGATGTTTTGCACAGTTCTTCAATAAAAATTTTTCCATCACTCAATGAAAATGTATATGTTTAGGTAACTTTTTTTCCCGCAACCACACAACTTTGAATCCAGACAAGCAGTCTGAATTCTGGGACTTCAGTTGGCACGAAATAGGAATGAGAGATCTGCCAATGATGATCGACTACATCATTGACAAAACTGGAGTCGATGGAATTTACTATGCTGGACACTCCCAAGGAACTACTGCCTTCTACATAATGGCATCATCAAAACCAGAATACAACCAAAAAGTCAAAGTACACGTCAGTTTGGCCCCAATTGCTTTCATGAACCACATGACGAGTCCTTTAGTAAGAGTGATTGCTGCAGGGCAAACGTCTATATCGGTGCTGATGGATTTATTAGGTAAATAAGATGCTTTCATTTTTTCAATATCAAGTAAACTTTCTAGAGTCACTCTAAATCAATTATCATTATCAAATGTGATGGAATTGGTCTATAATTTAGGTAATACTTCATCGTGAGATTTTCACTATACAGTTTACAAAACTGCAAACAACCGCAAGTTCCATATTACGTTCTATTTTGTTTATTCTACATGTGAATAACATTGATTCTGCAACCAAAATCAGTCATTATACTGCCAATGCTGATGATTTTTCGTTTATTGTCTCAGCACCAGATACGACAATCCTGGAAAATAAATGTACAAATGCGGGATATCAAGCGTCAAGTTTTTTTAATGGGAATTACTTATTCGTGAACATTTATAAAACACAAATTATTCGTATTTTGCTGTCGGTATGTGCAGCATATGCGGTCTCAGCTATATCCATCGACATAACGCGGTTCTAAGAGTTTTTTATTACAGTCTACGACACTTTTACACTATTGTAGAGACACCGGTGTTGCCTTATGCTCCCGGGGATATAGAATCCATTGTGGAGAATGAGAAGAACCGAATTTATTGTAACTTTTTCTTCCCCACTCTCAGATCTGTACAAGCTAATGAGCCTGATGTAGTACTTATCAACCATCCGAGCAAGACGATATTCGTCGTGGACTTTTCAACTCCGCGTCAGACGAAAAAAGAGGAAAAACAGCTGAGATGTCGAGATTTTCTTTTGAAATCCGCAGATTCTATCCATACGACTCTGCTAAGGTAGTTGTTCTAATTATTGGATTCCCTAGTGGAACTAATGCAGTAATCTTAGCCGGACAGATGCAGAAGGCTGTCATTCTTGTCTCATTGGACTATTTATTAATAAATCTGCAGTCCACACAGATGGGATATCACGAGTATTTCAAAAGAGTGGATTGACAATTTAATCCGGCAAAGCGTTATCAATATCGATAACATTATATAAAAAAGATTTTTGAAATACTGCAGGATTATGTATTGGTAGCATATACTTGAAGCCTAATCTTGTTTCACAAGGTTAATGCAGTCAAGCTGCTGGAAAATAATTTCATGAAAATCAAAAGATCAATAAATACTATTCTGATCCTTCCCATATTGACTTCAATTTAAGAGCCATCGGTAGACAGCTGTTTCAGCCCATTGGGCATCTTCAGTACCGGGCAGGCGTCACACCAATAGGTGGTTCCACTCATGTCTCGCTTGCGTTTACGCAGTTATTTTTATCAAGTTCTTTTCTTGGTTGTTCACATTTTCTCTTCAATCGAAGAACGCCGGCCCGGTACTGACGATGCCCAATAGGCTGAAACAGCTGTCTACCGGTGGCATATATGAAGTTTTAAACTTGCTAGATAATTTTTTTAATTCATTGTTTATCTGAGAGTTAAATTTCAAATTCATATCCAGGTAAAGTCCTAAATTTTTGGAGTGGGTTGAGGTGTTAAATTAATCTAAGATTCCGGACTCTGGCAAATGCCTTATTTTTGTGTCCAAACACAAGCATTTCTATTTTTGACCCGTTCAAGAGAAATAAATGAGCCCTTGGTAGGTTAAAAATGAATCGCAGGTCCAGACTGATTCTGTCGCATGCAACTTTGATTTCAGTGACATTAGTGTTGAATTTTGTTGATGAATAAGTTACCGTCAGCATTTGATATCTTACGCGATTTTCTGAAATTTATTTTTGTTAATGTAAGATTGGTATAAATTAGAGCTCAAATACCCAATGAATTTCATGATGAATAATAGCATCATGTAACAAGAATTAAAAACCAGTTCCATGTGCCCATTGCTGAATTAAAAATAACATATTCCGGACCAGAATCCAAAATTTTTGAAGTTATACTTCTTTTGACGTGTTAGGGAAAAATGAAGAGAGTAAATCTTTACGATGCGCGCGCACACCGTCACCAAAAAACAGACACGCTGAAGTTAGCTTCTTCTTCTTCTTCTTTAATTTATATGTACGTTGCTTCTCAGTCGAGCGCATTTGGTCAGGCTCCTCCTGTCCATAGTAACCAGAAGCTTCGTCCGGGGGCGCAGCTGTCTTGCTCGAGGCAATGCTGCCACGCTAAGTTTTCTCCTTCACTTTTTCCTTCATTATTTTACTAGGGCGCCGCCAGTCCTCTCAATATAACTTTCACAAATAACACATCTATTATCGCACTGACGACCTCGTCGAATTCGTCGACATACAGTCTGGTTCCTGGCGTAGGGGGCCGCCAGTCCTCTCAAAATATCTTTCACTTCAATATTTATTCGAACTTGACTATTTTTTTAAAATACCTCACTTTTGGACTCCACTCCGACCATGACATCCACGTGCCATCTTTGACGGTCGTTATCAGCACCACCATCCTCTGTCGCGATCGGAGAGGAAGTCCCTGAAGTTAATTTTTCAAAGAAGTTACCAACAGAGTAAAAGTAAAGACATCTACGTATGTTTGCGTGAGAACTAGCAACGGTATTCACGATATTTATTCAAGTGTTTTTGAACCTACAACACATGTTTTGTATCAGTTCAAATAAAATAAATAGATATAAATATACATAAATATATATTTTTTTAAATAATATATCGTGGTGACTGATATCTATTAACAATGTATTGTTTAACAATATAAGTGAATACGTGAAGGCATCAAAAAAATTAATTCAAAAAATATTACAAACATACCTATATCTGTGAAGGAACTATTATAGACTATCACATTTTTTAATAGTC
>WOGR01000079.1:0-21902 GCA_015342045.1 Leptinotarsa lineolata | reverse complement strand
ATATCTATTAACAATGTATTGTTTAACAATATAAGTGAATACGTGAAGGCATCAAAAAATATTACAAACATACCTATATCTGTGAAGGAACTATTATAGACTATCACATTTTTTAATAGTCATGAAAACATTTCCTTTCTTTTTGGTAAAAATTCATTGTTATTACATTTATAATTTCTATATAGTTTTAAATTTTCTATGTGGAAGTAAAGCACTATCATTTTTTGCGGTTATTATTATCATAAAAACATAACTGGTTTGTTTATTCCTATCAAAGTGAATGATTATTATCAACAAAATAGAATAATGTGTAAACAAGAAATTATGATTTTTCAGGCAAAGATGAATTTCTCCCTAAGAGTGGTTTCATGAGCATGTTGTCATCAGCAATATGTTCTGGGGAAATAGGCGCCATTTTATGCAGTAATACATTGTTCGCCGTCTGCGGTTTCAGTCCGAAACAAATGAACGTCTCGCTGATACCAGAACTTGTGCAGCACTATCCTGCAGGAGTTGCAACTAAACAAGTTCTCCACTATGCACAGGAAATAAATTCTGGACGTTTCTGTCAGTACGATTTAGGTCTCATAAAAAATGGTAGAAAATACGGAAGTATGGTCCCACCCGATTATAACCTTGACGAAATTAAAACGCCAATTCACTTGATCTACAGTGAAAATGATTGGATGGCTGCTGTTACAGATGTCGAAAGGCTTGCTAAGGCCCTGGGTAGTTGTTTGAAAGAAAAAATCTTGGTGACAGACCCCAAATGGAATCATTTAGATTTTACTTTTGGTATTGATGCTCCCAGATTAGTTTACAAGAAGGTTCAAGAAATTTTCGAAAAATACTAAAAAAAAATGTCAAAACTAGCCTTTTTTGAAAAATAAAGTTTGCTGATCAAAATACCAAAACTGTTTTTATTGATACTTAGGTTGCATTTGAACCCAATTGTAAAGAAACCTAGAATGGTACAGTTTCATTATTAGGTAAGGAAGTGTAAGTGTTAACTTGAACAAAAGTACAAGGATTCCTTGATGATGCACATTCTACAATTTAGTACATTGTCTTCTTATACTTTGGTTTGTGGTGAATAAGTTCTGCGATAATCAAAGATCAGTAGATTCCAGTAGATCAGTGAAATAGCCTTTAGCATTACCTGATATAGTTATGAGCAACCATAACACACAAAAACACTCACAATCTCTGTGAGTAATTTTATAAAAGGGGTCCGAATGATATAAATTACAAAATCATGGACCGGTTTTTAATTAAAAAACACAAGCACTACAGGATAAACCTTAAGGCGCTCTAAGAGCGGTGCCTGTGCGAAAGTAGCGATTCACATTGGATTTGAATCGCTGGAGATTAAAACCATTTGGAAAAACGTTCTCAGGAAGTTTATTCCACATGAACACAGTTCTACAAATTAAAGAGCTCAATAGTGAAATTCGACATGTACTGAGTTGAACCTCAAAATGAAGATCAGCCACAGTCCGTCGCGTATTTCTGGTATGTACAGCTCTTGGTGGAATCAAGTCCCTTGAACAATTCCCGTGAAAGTATCTATAGAAGAGAGACAAATCTCCAACCTTTTTTCGATATTACAGACTATCAAGGTTGCAAGTGATGTTTGCGTTTCCAATCAGGCGGATGGCTCTGAATCCAGCAGCTTCAGAGTATGCTAAGGGGCGGAGCTCCATACATGAGAACAAGTCTGATATGAGCTTTATAAAGCACCAAAAGTTGCTGAGGTGTGTACAGTTTTTTTGTTCGGAATAGTGTTCCAAGCTATTGAGAAGCAGCCATTACAATTCCAGCAACATGATTGTGCATAGACATATTGGTGTCCATTTTAACCCCCAACAAACTTATCGAAGCAGAAAGCGGAATTGACCGTCCTGTCATTATTATATTCGGTTCAGAGACATTTATCTTTTTGGAGAAAAATGTCTGGGTTCTGGCATTGAATTGAACCTGGTTACTTTCACCCCAATTCGAAATTACTTCTAGATCCTAATTAAGATATGCAACATCCTGCTGCCGGTGAAAATGTGCATCCGCAGCCGATGTCCTGATATCGAAATGGAATGACGAGACAAGTATGCTGTCGTCAGCAAAGCAATATATTGGATTCTTGGGTTTTTCCAATAAGTCGTTGATATACAACAAAAAAAAGGTTGGAGACAATATGGATCCCTGGGAAACACCAGCGTTGATGGTATCTAAAAGTATTCGAGAGGTATCCATCGGCGGCACTTGCAGGGAACGTTCTTCCAGGAAGCTGGAGAGCCGTACACAATAATGATCGAAGCCATATCATTGAAGTTTGGCCAGCAAATCCTCATGCCACACATGGTCAAAGGCCTTAGAAATATCAAGCGCAACAGCTCTTGACTCTCCATGATTCTCGATTGCGTTATTCCACATATGGGTGACATACGTTAGAAGGTCGCCTGTTGATTTTTGTTTTGGAAAGCCATATTGATGATCGCTCAAGACTTTTCAAGTACGATGACGTGCACTTCATCAGGACCAGACACCTTGTTGATATTAGGCTGTGGATTTTAGTGTGGGAATAGTGGGTGCTGCCTTTTCTAGAAAATCTACTGTGGAGTGGGACACAAGTTGTTCAGCAAGTAGATTTACTTTTTCTATGGCTGTAGTTGCAATTAAACCATCTGCTTTTGTCAGTGGTGGAATTGTGGATTTTGTAAAGTTTTAATTAACAGCTTTAGCTACCGAACAGACGGATCTATACCCGTTGGTATTGGCAAGTAGTTTATTCCTAATTCTCTGATTCTAAGTTTGCAGGCTGCATTTGCAGCTGGCTGATTTGCATTAACAAACCTAGTTAGGTTCGTAATATTATGAAAGAACCAGTGCTTCGTCTTGTAATGTTACCAAATCGATAAGACAGCATTGACATTAATGGTGCTATATGTAAGCAATATTTTGAATTAAAAATCTTTCATATATCTCATTGTGTAGCGTTCCTACGATTTATATGTAAATAGGTTTCCTTTTGAAACTATCTATTGCAGAGAACAGAAGAAACGTTGTTGAAAAGCAGAATTGGACCTACTTTAGCATATTACTGGTAAATTTCAAATTTAACACACATAAGTGTTGCTACATTTCTCAAAATAAAACTCCAGTTATTGTAATAAAATCGAGAGCTTTAAGTAGATTCTGCCTTTCACTCTATACAGGAACTGATCAATATCAACAATTACGGTCGACGACCAAATCATAAAAGATTGTTAGATTACAGTGATTGAAGATGGTCATTACATTATTATTACAAGTAGAACATCGTACCGGTTTCAAATAAAGTTGCGGTTTGATTTTTCAAACTCAGATGAACTGTAAATCATTCAATTCTTATTTCCATTTGAAATATTATCCGCCTCTGATGAATCGTAAATTACACTTCATTAATATTATACCTTGTATCCTAATAATAGTTGAGCAAAATGATGATTTCATTTCCTGTACAGTTAATATTTATTTCATAACTGTAATATTTATTGTGAGTGATTTTAATCACATCGCAATCTTTAACTCGTTACTTTGTGTCAGTTTGAATGTTTTCTACCTTCTACACTGAGAGAAACTAACCAAAAGAAATCCGCTGGACCATTGTAGCGGAATAAACAGATTTACTGTCAAAATATAAACGATCTATTACAAATGGATTGATTTTGCTGAAATATATTTTATATAGTAGCATTAATTTGAATTGTCCTTAAAGAAGAATTGTACTGAATTCAATCTTCAATATGGTCTCTATTCATGGCAAGTATTTTTTTCAGTAGTACACAGAAAATAATTGCCTGATGAATAAACTTAGTAGAACCCAATTATACCTCTAGAGGTGTACATGGGTTTGGATAATGTTACTATGTACAGCTTGTCAAATAAAGGAAGAGGTTTGAGAATTTCTGCTCTCTCTCTCTCAGATTGTACAGTACTAGCGAAAGAAAGAGAGATACCAGAAATTCTCAAACTTCTTCCTATATTTTACAAGCTGTACCGACGTAATTATTATATATTTTTTGATATTCTACGGAGTTACAAGAACTGAACTATTTGATACATAAGAGTTCTTTTCTGCGTAGGCAGCAACAGCATGACATTCTCCCAGCAAGAATTAATTACCGGATATATTTTCAATATACAATCGGTGCAGCTAGAGAATATCGGATCCGCTGCAACCAATTTATTTCCAGTCGTTTCATTTCCCGTGGTGAAAGGCGGCCGCGAAACGCGAGCAAAAATGCGAACGTCACCTCGCAGTAATTTTTCATAACAGTGATTCAGGCAAGGAAAATATAAATGTATTACACGTATGAAAATATACGGACGGATCGATAGGCGGGTGGTGTATGCAAAATATAAAAACAACCCTCCGACAACCCTTGTCGCTCTCTCCGATCGCCGCCCCCACCCTCTCGTGTAGTAGTGACAAACAACTGGCGTTTTTACCCCTTGTTCTTCATGTTCTCGCGAACACTTTGATTGCTCTGTGTCGACGCACATACTGGGCGAGTCGACTAGGTCGCTTTTGTTAACTACTGGATTCTCGCTACCTCTTTCTTCCATTTCTTTGTCGCCCACACCTGCCTTCCTATAGATTCACAGTTGATTTTCAGAACAATGCTCGTGAGCGAATGTTGCGACAGTTGAAAAATACAGTATTTTGTATGAACTGTTCTGCTGAGGGAATCGTGACGTATCACATATGCGTCGTGTCACACTAACGAGTGTTGTTGAACGATAACATTATTTTTATCGGCATTTAGGCCCTTTTATCAATTATTGACATTTATGGAATCTGATATGCTTTTGATGTCTATAAAAACGCTACTTGACAGCTATCTGACTGGTGTATTTTTTCAAGACTCTATAAAAACAGCAATCTCTTGCGCTAATTATCTCTTTTCTCCTATCTCTTGAAGGCACCCGTTCCAACAATAATTGAATTGCTTCTGTAATCCAGTGCTTCACATTCTCAAGAAACACGAGGAGCTGTCTCTTTCCTTTTGTTGCATTGCTCGCAGTCCTTGTAGTCAATCCCTGCTGTGTTGAAGCATTTATTCATTTTTTTTCAGATAGATCCTTCGTAAAGACTTTCCCGTGTATCTCCAGTACTTTTTATGTTTCTTATCAACCAATTTTCTTATTCTGTTACCCCACAACAGGTTCAGGGCCATTATGTAGCCTTATGTCTAGCACATATATAAAATAGTCTTTGCCTGTGGTACCTCAGTATTCAGACATCTAGTACAGACTCGGTCTATTTCGTTCCACCAGGTTTTTCAGTTTTTCAACTTATTTTCAGACTTGCCTCAAGGTTCATCAATGGCCCAAGTGCAGCTTGGCTATCTGTAGAATATTGATCCGCTCATTTCTTTGAGGCCTCATTATTCCTCACGTTTGACTTGTATGAGAATCCAATCTCATACCTAAGTCAATAAAAATATTCTTGGACCGTCAAGCGGCGTTAGAAGCTCTTGGCTCCTACCAAGCAACGTCTAAATTGGTAGCAAATTGCCAGAAACGACTCTCCTCGATAGGAAGACTTAATAGATTGTCTCTGATCTGGATTCCTGGCCATACTGGCTTGGAAGACAAAAAGGATGCTGACTCCCTTGCAAAGGTGGGTGATGCAAGCAGCTTCATTGGTCCAGAACCTGCCATTGGTATCGCTTTAGGCTTTGCCAACCAAACATTGAACACCTGGATACCAAAGAGATTTATTGACTTCTGGCAAAATCTTCCAGGATTGGCTCATTCCAAGGCGTTCATTCACCCTTCAAAGCTTGAAACCAAAAATATGTTGGACTTTAGTAGGGATGAACTACGATGTCTAACAGGCCTTCTTACAGGTCATATGCAGAGACTCGGACTGTCGGAAGACAGTGCGTGTCGCCTCTGTTTGGAAAATGATGAAACAGCAGAGCACCTACTTTGTGCCTGCCCCGCTGGAGACCGAATCAGATTTTCAAAGTTTGGCAGAGCCGTACTCTCGCCATCTGACCTGAAAGACCACTCACCATAGAAATTAATCGGATTCGTTAAAGAGCTGGGTTTATTTGGTAAAGTGTGAATATGTGTGAGCCACAATAAACCCTTGCGGGTTGCGGTGGAGGGTCGAGCAGACCCACTCATTTCTGACCCAACCTATTTGGAAGTTGGATGCTACTTACAATGAATTATTATCGCCAACCACATTAACAGATGGCATTATTTCTGCTTTCTCCACTTCTTGAACTACATAGACTATAGTGAACGAAATTGAGATTCGAAATACATAATCCTACATAGCGGATCGTGCACTTTTGCTATTTATTTGAGTTGTCCAGTTGAATAACGGTCCATCACCTCAAACTTCACTTCTTGATAGAAGAAGTTGTCGAGGAGTACCTCTTCCGGAATGCAGCCTACTGCGCTAGGATCTAGTGCAGTAGGCTGCATTTTGCCTGCTTGGGATGCCGGTTTGATTTTCATCAATTGCTCTGAAATGAGCAGTGATGAAACTTCTCTATTTTTATCAGAAAAGAATTTGTCAGTTAGATCCTGTTCTCCAATCTGTAAGAGATAAATGACAACTACCTGACCATCTGCATGTATAGGTTAAGGTTTCTACGATTTTGTTATTTCGATATGACCATATGTCGAGGAAGGAATCATTCCACAATCAGAACAAGCAGTCAATCATACTACCCGGGTAGAGTATGTGGAGCTTGAATAGTAATTTGTCACATTTCAACTCTTCGACGAATCGTTTTATTTCGGTGACTACATCAGTTGATCAGCTTGAATCTACCTGAGGATGGGAAATAATTAGCTCCAATACATTCGTCATTTCTCATTTTCCTCCACGTATTCAAAATATTATGCTGGACGTAGGCAAAACCGATTTACAGAAAAGTAATATATTTCCATTTTCTATAGGTACTCTGACTTCTTCACATGGCTTCAACAATCTATTTCATGAACACTCCAGTCCAAAGAACATTTGCTTGTAGGATATGGTGATGTGAAACTCCAGATGAAGCTCCTAAAACCAGACAATTTAACCTCTGTGAAAATATACAGACTTTTAAAATTTTTAAAAGTTATTACGTTACTATCTACACTGGAAACTACGGACTAACATTCTTGTGTTACTTAGACAGGCATGATTCAAATCTGTAATACAAATTAAGAGTAATGTTGCGTTTAGTGCCCTTAGAACTTGATTCGAATACAGACTCTAGATCTGGCTACAGTAACGCCTCTACTACTTTACCAGTCTCTCGATTTAGAATAGGAAGTTTAGAGAAATAGTACATTACCGGCATGTTGATTATGGTGATTATGTCACCGATTTTCTTCGTATCATACTCAGTCAAAACTGTTGGATAGAAACTCGTCAAATCTGTGATATGCTTCATCCTTATTATATCAGCTGTGCTTTGTAAGAATGCTTCAGAATCCAATCTTACAGAGGAGTAACGTACATATTCCTGAAATGCAAAATAGTTTTCACTAGGACAGTAGATCTGGGGGCTACAAGGTTTTCTAAAAATAAACAATGGACTTCTTTTCATCATTTAGCTCCTGAGATAGGGCGGATCTAATACCATGTTGAGATAAAAATGGAACCTCTGGCCTAAGATGAATTCAAGAAACCTACTTATTCCGCACTTAAGATATGAGGAAACAGTTATCTCGATGCATTTTTCAACACCCAAGTTGGCATCATCAGAAGTTTTTTCACAGTGAGAGAAGTGAATTTGGTAAAATTCGAATAGATGGCAGAATTCATAATATCGGTCGATTCCATCACATATATTTCATGATCTTGATGCCAAATATTTCAGTCTTTCTCTCGAATTATTTTGCTAGACAAAAAGTACGAAAAGAAGATGGTTTTATAAAACCGTTAGCTTGCATAACTGAATCCATTTAATTTTATTTTTGATTATGCGATAACAATAAGATTTCATTGTGTAATGCAAATATTCAAGCTCAACTGTGTTTCAGACGCAATATACCATTTCGCTCGCCACTACCACAGATTCATCTTGCGTAATGGAAGCGAATATTATTCCGCCATAATACTATTAATTACTGTTGGTCGGTATCTCGGAGAAGTATCTTGTATCGAGTAATTTACTAAAATGGATGTAACTTTTGTTCTTGTTTCATCCCGTCGGCGAATTATGAGACGTCCAAAAGGATTTGACAAATTGATCTAATTTAATACAAACCCGTGGTGCAATCAATAAAGGGAGTGTGGGCGTTGTGTCTTGTAGATATCCCCCGCGGCAATTCGCTGATACAGTTATTGCCGTTCACCAGGAGGTGTTTGTGTAAGAATATGTTTGAAGTGAATTTTACTCAAAACGAGCCTTCGATACGAAGGCTGTAAAAATCGAGAAATATATCTTCTCAACAATTTCATCTACAGTAGTTAACTGCATTTCGTAGGCTTTTGATTTCAACCATCCCGGTAGAAAAAAGTCCAGTGGATTCAAATCGGGGGATTTGAATGGCCATACTATAGAACCTCCTTCTTCAATTCCATCGATCCAGAAAGTTATTATCGAAGAGCTGTCGGACTTGTACTACGAAATGAGAAAGAGGCCCATATTGACCCCTTTTCGCAGTAGAACTTACTTTTTGTACTCATGCAAAATTAGTTGTGGTAAATGAGTCTTTCAGTATTCAGTTCTTTCAAGACTAGTGTTATTAACTTTTTGGCTTCGTATATCCCATAAGTTTTAATGATTGCATGTCAGTGCAACTCTACTCTTTCAATACATGACGTACTTGGTTGATACCTTTCATCTGCAAAATATCCGCATTCATCACGAAAATCATCTGATTGAATTATTGCGTGCGTTATTGGAAAAAGCGCTAGTTCATTTTTCAATAATTATCTTACGAACTACTCACACGATTGGAATATAATTCGAATTGGTTAATTTCATTATAGAATGCATGGCATACGTATGGAATTCCAATCAACTAATTGCTACTAATTCATGGCGTCGAATGTCGAGCGAACCAAATTAAATATAAAATGTCACTTGATATTTGTTTTGCTCTTCATGATTTCATAGTCAATTTTCCTTCAAGTGTAATATTGGTTGGTAAAATCTTTCCATTGTGATGGAAATTTATTTTCATCCATCATTGGTCTGAATCAGCAGTCCCGCCAGGATGCTTTTACCAATATTTTCACCTCCATGTTTCGCACATGTATTTCAAAGACTTCTGAGAGTTACTGGTGGGGAAACAGCTCAATAATGGATGAAACTTAACTGTATCGAAGCAAATTCAAACCGAGCAAGTTGATACAATATGAATGTTTCTTTAACTCAAGCAATTGGCTTTATCGCTGAAGAAATGTTCCAAAAAACCAACGCTTTCAATATCAAAAAATGTTCTTTTGGATTTTTTAAATCAAAGTACCAAGTTTTTTTCATTTTTTTTCAATAAAATCATTATTTTAACTTTCATTATCGACGGTGGTTGTTTAGTAGCTTGTATAGTATTCCAAAATGTGTTTAGAGGATGAAAAACCCCTAAAAGATCGATAAAAACTTTGATATCCACTACTATTCAAAATTACGTAAATCATTTGATTTTTCATGCAAGAATCGTACATCAAACGAAAAAAATGAGGAGGCCAGATTTGGCCAGGAAAGGAAGATGATTTCAAAAATAATTTTCACTTCAGGAAGGTGTATCACTTTTATCTTCAAGATGATTCAGTTGCAAGCTTGCACGGATGTTACTGGCAAGATTGTACAACAGAAGATGGCTGTTGATGGTGATGACTGACGTTTTCTTGAAATTTCCGACAACTTGAAGTACAAAAGTTGAAACGTTCAAGACAAAAGTTTATAGGGAGCTTTTTTCTTCAAAATGTACCCCAAAACCACCTCAATAAATATTAATTCACACCCTGTGTGTGTAGAAATATTCTTGAGTTCCAACCATTACCGTCCTCCATACCGTTATGCAAATGTCGTAACAACGATTTCGATTTTCCTATTTTCGCTCCGATATAAATTTTCTCGCTCGGTTCCACGCAATTTATTCGAAACAAAAAAGATAAAAAAGTTTCATCGAAACATCGGAATGACATTTAAAATATGTTGGTTTTTATAACAAAATCCAATTTTATTTTGCATTATTTCCATATTTTCCGTACGAAATTGCTCCGCCTGAAACTTATTACTGCGCCGCTATTAAACTGAAATATTTATATCGATTCATTTGCAGACAGAAAAGGGCGAAAAAGGCACATGTAGCTGCGACGAATCAATCGGGAAACGCAATACGTACGAAAAAAGCCGTGCTTGTAAATAATTCTCGCATTTTCATAAATATTTCAGGATTGATCGCGGCGATTTTCGACGTCACAAACGGTCCGAAAAGTATGTCCTTTTCCCTCTCTATAAAACGCACACAGATTGAATTAACTCTGCTTCTATCTCTCGCACGCACCCCGACGACTCTGTAAAAATGCCCGGCTTCGCGCTCAAATATTGATGGACACATTAAATTATTCAATCCGATGACCTAACCTCTCAGGGTTATTTTATACGCCCGGCATAAACTTTTTTTGCCGTGGGGTGGACGCTCCGGCTTTTGCTCTGGGGTTGGCCTAGCGAGAAATCTGTTTGAGACACTTTCTTGAGGTGAATACGGTACGAGAATTATCCAATATAACAATTTTGAAACTAGATCATGAACGTTTGTTCGGAAATTATCAAGGCCAAGGGAGAGTCCTTTTGTAATCTACTCATTCATTTGAAAAAATTCTTCAAACGTACGTACGAATGGATGGGAAATTCAATGAGATGTTACCAAACTTCACTATAACTTCTCAGACAATACGATTATGAAGTGACGTTTGGTTACTCGGGAGAACCACGGAATGGGAGACATCTAGGTATTGTAATTCGAAAGTCAGGTATAAAAAAAGCATTTATCATTATATTCTTTCACAAGATCACAAGTTGCTGAGTTGGAGAGGAAGGCGTCAGATCTAAGAAAAGTGGTAGTATCGAGAACCAATAAACACAAATTATGAGGGCGTTGCGGACGTTGTTGTCTCTTATGAGCTGATGCAGAATTTTCTCCGTGAGGAACCCGAATGTTTGTTGGATATAATCTAATATCCAGTGTGATCATTTCGAAGTATTTATGTTCTCAATACGGGGAATATTTGCAAAATAAAAATTAATCTCAGTAAATAAATCAGTGGTACGCCTCTTGCTACCCCAATTCCCTTCATATATATGCATATCGCACCGTTGAATCGGGCAGAAACATACATCGGACGGCATTCCGAATTTATCATCAATACCTCCATACTCCAATTTGAATAGTTCCACCCGAACAACATGATCAGACTAATACTAGTCGACCGTCCTCCCGTCACCCTCCGCCTCCCTGGGCGCCCCTCGCAGGCCATAAAGTTGACAAAACCAGACTAGAGTAAATCCAACTAATCACAATGCAATAGCAATATCTTGAAATTAACGAACCGTGCCGCAGCCGCACAGCGATGGCGGATCATACATAAATAATTAATTGATTAGCAGGTATCGCACTGATCTAATAATGTTACTAACTAATCAGCTAAACAAATAGATAGTGGCCGACCATAATTCACGGCATCGGTAGAGAGAGTAAACGCCCTTGATCAATAGGTATCGAATGCGCTATGCAAATAGGTATGACCGCCGCCCCGGGGGACCCATGGGCGGCAGCCGCCCCGTCTCCAGATGCACGATTCTGCCTGTAGCGCTGCACCCAAGAGCTCTGGGGTGGATCCCATCTACGCGCCATCGTGCATTAGTCTGGTTGACGAATGCCAGTTTATCCAACAGTTTATCCAAAACTTGATGACCTCCAAGAAAGAAAATTACGATTAAGGTGTCGTTCGATTGAGAGTTGCATCTTGGAACTTGCATATTTGAATTTGAAAAAAAAAACTTGAAAAGCAGCCCCACCTCCATGAAACTGTACAGTTGAGGTGAGAATTGATTTCCAAACTAGAAGCAGGTGGCAACAAATATTTTGACCGATTGAATACGAATATTATGGAAAATTTTTGAACAACAAATGCAAACTTTCTCGAAAGGTGTTCAAGGGACTTGGCACATTTGATTTCACCAAGAGCTGTATCAAGAGAAATACCCGAAGGACTGCTCATCGTTTTGAGATTCAACTGAGTTCACCTCGAACTCCACTGTTTTAGAACTCTATCATTTAGAGAACTGCGTTTATGTGGAATGAACTTCCTGAAAAAGTTTTTTCAAATGAATTCAATCTCCAGCGATACCTGTAGTGCTTGTGTTTCGTCTTTGAAAAAAAAAGTTACATGAGATTATAGACGGCTGGCTGATAGGCTGGCAAATGGAACTTGTGGAAACAAACGTTTCTTTTGCTACTGCGGCAGACATATTCAGTGATATATTCGTTGACTGTCAATCAATTTGAGGTTTCAAGATACTACTTTCGGCCTCGCTGTCAACGCTGTCAAACGCTGTCTGCCATAGTAGCAGACGAGACGTTTTGTACCACAAGTTCCTACCACCCCGGATTTGGCCCCCTCTAATCATGCTTTTGTTTATAAGTTACATTTTGTTTTTGCAAGTTAACATAGAAACCTAAATAATTAACAAATAAAAAATCTAGAATTCCTTCACTTCTTGGAGTCATTGTTCATAGGTTTTAGAAAAGATACCCGTTGGAAAAAAAGATATTCTACTTCTTCTAAAGCCACAACACATTTAAAAATTTGATCAAATGACACCTCAATTGTAATTTTTGGTCTCGCTAACCAGGTTTTCGATGAAATGTAACTCTTCAACTGGACTATATATGACATTAGGTCTCGCATTGGCATTGCCTTGCCCTGCAATTATTGCACACCGAACACATATGCATTACACAGGGATCCGCAAACATGCCGTATCGGATTACGTCGTGATGAGCAACGGGGTGGACTTATCGGGATTGGGTCGGGTGTAATGAGGAGTCCGAAGGAGAGAGGGAAAGCCGGATGTTAAGGGAGGTTTGGCAAGGAGGCACCATCTGAACACAAATTTTTTAGTTGCACCTGTATAAATATGTAACTTACGATAGGTAACGGACCTTTTCAAACAGAGACTGAAAAGAAGATGAAGAGAAATATATAATTATTTTACAAAAATATGCCACATACATACTGAGCATAACCAAACAAACACCTTTGATGAAAGAGACAGCGACTAATCATATCTCTACAGAAACATAATATCAAATGAAACGACAGCACCAGAGAAATGCACAAGTTCAGGAACGTCACACGTAAGACTTAGAAAAGGACAAACATTCTAAATGATGATGATACTTTATATCCAATGCATTCCAGTTGAAACTAACCAATTTGAATAAAACATTTGAGATTTACACTGCATTTCTATGCAGAAATCAACTTCTTGTCGGCAACCCCTCTCCCCACAAAAAACCTCATATAAAAATTTGAAATTGGAGTAATGAAGTGACACAAATATCTTTCATTTCTTATCCAAATCTCTAGCACTTTTAGCATTTCAACGTTGAGGAATGTTAGAAAAAATGAAATGCTTTCAAGGGGTTATAAACGATTATTGATTGGAATTCACACCGTTAAGAGTTACTGCTAAAGTTGTTGATGTTCATTTCAAAATTATTTTGAATTAGTGACTGTCAGCTTTGAATGGTTTGATGACTAGATCCTCGACAAACGGTGTCCATTTTTTTTCTGCCACAGCTTTCATACACCAACACCTTCAGCATGAAAAAGTTAATTGTGGAATACATCTTCAATATTTTCGAAAGAGAAGATTTTATAACTGCTATTGTGACTGATCGTCCAATGCAGAAAATGGAAGACGATTCTACACAAAGATTAGAAAATAACCAAGAATTTTCAGATACCAAGCAGCAAGTGTGTTCAACCTCCATCGAGAAAGGACTTGACGAAGAAGATAATATAATTAGTGTTGATGTGATTCGTCCGTTTCCAAAGGCTCCGCCTGGAAAACTTTAGTGGTATTAATTGAGGCACTATGAAACCTATAATCGATACAGGTGAAAAAAACATTTTAGAGACAGAAACTGTCAAAAAGTTTGAAAAGAAAATAAGAAATTCCGTATAGCGAAAATTGGTTGAGGGCAGTAACGGTAAAGGAAATGAAAATGATATTTGATTTATGAGAAAAGTGATGATAGCCAAGTGAAGACAAAACCTGATGTTTGTGTTGGTGAAATTTTCCGCCAAAAAGATGGTCCATCATTTTAATGGCTGTATCACTGATATACTTGATAACGACGAATATAAATTTGGGTTTTTGAAAAATCGAACAAAACAAACATATTTTTCTGTTCAACAAATGAAGATAATGCTGACATGAACCGTAAAGACATTGTGATTAATACAGCCTCTTCAATGCGTAATAAAAGGAGTGACAGATCTCAATTATTTTATATATTTTGTCCTCTAGTTGGGCTCGAACCTATCTTTATATACAGGTTCTTCGAATGACTAGAACGAACAACTCTCTACCAACTAGGTATCTTCACATTTTTACTATACCTCTGATAATCATAAAGAAATCTGCCGATAATAGTTACCTATTCAATTGTTGGACAGAGCGTTATTCACATCAATTGCTTTCAACTGGGGTTGTCCTGTGCCACATGCATTCTTTGGCGTACAATACAATCTGAGCATGTATTGTTTGCACTCACATGGAGATTATACACGACCCCCAGTTTGTATACTGCTCATTCATTATTCGTGTGCCAAATGACGTTGCTGGTTACTGATTCATGTTTCTATTTCGCTGAAGATTATTAATGGATATCTGAGATGGAGTGCGTATACAGAATAAGTAGTGTTAATTAGTACGACCTTACGATAAAGAAACTACAAATTTTGAGTTCGAAAACGTGTCTGTTCCAGTTCTTTCAAGATAATGTCCACCACAATTTTCACAATCATATTTGTTGCTGTTTGCCAGAAACTAATACAATGATGCTTGCATGCATAGTAATTCTTGCAGGGATTCATAAAGTTGTTCCACCTGATCGGCATCAAGTTTTTCAATGCAGAATCGTGAAATTCAACGTTACTTTTTAGTTCCTAATTCAAGTACCGTGGGAGACTATGAGATATGCTTTACAAGGTACTGAATCTTGTCATGCGATCACTAGGTTCGTGTTGATCTGCAGACGTAAAGAATAGATAAAGGTGGCAGTGTTGAAACTTTTCAATAAATTCTAAAAACTTCCACGGTTGGATATATCGAACACAAGTGTGCAAGCCTATTGAATTTTTTGTTGGAAATGAGTACTTTTTGAATGAAAGTTAACACATAGCTCCACTTCAACGCAATAGGCCATTAGCAGCTATTTATAGCAACAGTTCTCGTATATTTCAAAAGATAACATTGTCATCATATTCGCAATAAATCTAGGACCAGGCTTGAAAACTTATCTGTAGCACCGTATAGAAGTAAACAACAAGTAAATTCACTCCTTGTCGGCGTCTTTGATGTATCGTCTCAAGATTGCATTTTTTGCCGAGCTGTGGTGGCGTGTAGTGCTGTAGGAGGGTACAGGCTAGAGCTATTCTTGGCTTACTTGCTCTCACACCTTTGATACATCGGGTGAGCGTAAAATGAGAGATGGAGATCTTACCCCAAATATGGCGGAGGGTGAACATACTTGTATTCACTTCTATACGGTGTCTGTAGCTTTCTGTAGAATCATTCAAGGTATAAAAGTGGTTTGACACCTAATATTCGACGATGATTTTAACTAGATCGACAACCAACCGGACATACGACAGAATTTCTAGAGCGCTCCTTTATTTTGATCCACCCGATCTACTTCACCTCTCA
The DNA here is from genome assembly GCA_015342045.1 of Leptinotarsa lineolata. Taxonomy (NCBI): domain Eukaryota; kingdom Metazoa; phylum Arthropoda; class Insecta; order Coleoptera; family Chrysomelidae; genus Leptinotarsa; species Leptinotarsa lineolata. The sequence continues at coordinate 5,958 of WOGR01000079.1, read as the reverse complement.
ATTGTCTGGGAGTCCTCCATTCTCCCCCGACCTTGAAAATTCTCCCATCCCCCGCGCGACTCGAACAAAGCAAGTCGTCGTCATGCTCTCTTCCAGAAATTGATTTATATAATTCGGCAAGCAAGAGGCTGGCGGCCGGGCAATGCCATCCCAAGATTCCGGTGGCGGCGGCGGCGGTGGCGCTCCGTCCGACAGCCGTCCCCGTAGCTCAATGAACCCGCCGCCTCCACCGCTCACTGAGATAACGGCGGCTGTTTCTCCTCTGTTTCTTGCCAACGCAAACCATCTTTCAAGGCAAAAGATGACGTGTAACTTAGTGTGAGACGACGTTGCCGTGTTTCAATTTATTCCGTATATTTCCGACCAAGAGGTTGTTGGAAATAAGAAAAGACAGACACTATGCAGGATATATCATAATATTTTCTACCGGTAATGTCTACGTAACTCAAAAAAAAATTTTGATCTTTTATTGACACTTTGAAAATTTCTAACCGACACCAGTTACTTTGCTATTGATGATCAATTTTTCTACAAAAATATCGATATTATGATAGTCAATCGAGATACTGAAATATTTATTTTCAGCAATTTCGTTAGAAATATTTGTGAAAAAATACACTTTTTCATCCTAACATTCTTCATCTACTATTCATTTGTTCTTAACCAATGTTGAACAATGAGACTGCTACCACTTTTCCCTGAAAATACCACCTCGATAAAAATAGTTACTATTCAATATTACAACATCCATTATCGAGAACCCAATCGCTACATTTTTGCCTTTGGATAAGTTATTAAATGCTCCATTTTATTCTGAATTTGGCAGTATATTACATTATAAAAAGGCCAATTGATTTTTTCCCCATTCGAGGATTATTAAAGAAATCTGGCGCAACTCCTCTTTACAGGTCCCTGTAAACTCCCCCCTTTTAGAATAATACATACGATTAAAAAAGGGACGACTCAGTGAAAATCGTGGGACATTCTGTATTGATCAGTCTTGAATACTTTTCATTGTAGCTGTCTGTCGATCCGATTAACAGATGAAGTGTTGAGAATTGTAAGTAATTGCCTTTATTCTTAGCTGAAGTTTATAATTTTGAGGGTTTGTTTATTATTGATAGATAACTCATATCAGCCCTATATCCTATGAAGCATGGGTCAATTTCATCACATATTAGAGTAAAAAAAAGCGAATTCATGGTGTTACTCCAATATTGCACTCTATCTATCACTTAAACACAAAACCAATACTCATTTAATTGTACAATGGAGTTTTGTATTGTTCTTTGAATGCCATACAACTGTGGTGTCATCAGCAAACATAGATTTTTCTTCAATATCAATGGGGGCTAACCCTGAAGAATTCCCCAAGTCAATGACTGAGATTTGGCAGTCTCATTATTAACAGTGACTACTTGGGTACGATCTGACAAACATTATCGAAAACATTTCAGAGCAACATTCCTAAACCCATATATATCTAATTCTGGCAAAAAATTGAACGAGCTTCGCAGTCAAATGCTCTTAGCTAGGTCACAAAACATTGTTGCTACTGCCTCACCCTAATTTATTTTGAGTTATATTTCCTGTAGTAGTACAAATATAGCATCGTTTGTGCTCTGAGATTCCTGGAATCCGAATTGGCACTTGCGGAGGAAGTGATTTTCATTAAGAAATGACAAGCTTTTCCATAAGTTTCACAAGAGTTGTCTGTAGCTGAATAGGTGTCGGGTTTGTTACCCAATCACAGTCCCCTCTTTTGGACACTGGATTAGAAATAAATAATTGATGCCTCTAAACTCTGGTAGATGTAGAAGAACCTTTGCAGAGAGAGATATCACACCAACTTGATAAGTTTTTGTTTTTTATGGTATTCAGATTGTCAACTATTCCATCTGAATTATTTGGTGAAAGAAAATCAGATTCTCTAACAGTTACAGTTTCCTCAAGGATGATAAGATCTTCCTGTGACAAAATATCAACAGAAAAATGTTGATAGTTATTGGTTTCATGTGCTGTAAGTGTGGTTCTGAGGAAGATGCCTAGGCAATCTAGTGAAAGTATTGATATCTACGGTGATAACTAGGTAAAATTCTCTGAACGTACATCGAAAGTTTCAGGCGCCGGCAACTCTGTCTTTTTCATCGAATCTACCGATCAGCTGTTCCTGCTCTTTGCTCCTCGGAAAATAAATCGTGGGTGGCGACCTTGCACGCCGCAGCAGAGCGACACGTTTTCTAGACAACACACATACTCCACACTCTCGAATAATGCGAAAGATTTGGATGCCCCAACGCAGAACGAGTTGTGGGTATTTTCGTTTCCTTGGACGTCTGTCGTAATCGAAAATAGTTTGAATCACAGTCCATTCAGGCGGAAACATCGTTGAAGTTAGTCATGTCAGGTGGTAGGGAGATCTTTGTGAATCTTGTGTCGAATAATTGATCCGGAATGGAGTTTGAAAATTTTGATTGATTAGCGAAAATTGACCGGAATCCATGGCCACCTATACGTTAATTGAAGCTTTCGCTTTGTATTTGACTATTTCGTTCTATTTATTTAGCTCATTATGTGATTTTGTTTGATCAATTCATATATAACAGTCACCAAACGTGGAACATAGGGTTTCAACTATAGGTGGACCGAAACTAACATTAATTTACACTGCGATGCCTAAAAAAAGGGTTGATAGGCAATGTTGGAAGTCCCGATACAGTCATTGCAAGTAAATGTTCGTCAAGAATCTATAATAAACGATGTTTACATTCAAAAATCAGTTACTCGTATATCTATATGCGAGTTTACGTCTCGCCAGTGCAAAAAGTAACATAATTGATTGAATAATTCACAAACCAGTGTTCAATTGATACCTTCATTATCGCGCTTCCCAACCTTGGAGTTCTTCAATCAGTCCACATGTTTCTTGACTTCTTTCCACAAGTTATTGTGTGAAATCATGATTTTTTTACACTCTTCCCTATCCTTATATATCCACCACCATCTTCCCACTCTTACAATTTCAGCATCTCTAATAGCCTGGTGTCCCTGTTTTTCTTCGAGTCTTTCTCTTAATCTTTTCGTTTCTGGCCTCCACATATCTTGGTTTTTGTGCTTCAATAAATCTGACTATACATATATTATCTCTTCGTCGGCCTCGTATTTCAAATTTATTCTTTTTCTCAATCTCTCCTCATTTCTGTTCGAGAGAAACATTGTCTCTGCTGCATATATGACTATGAGTCCAATTGTCTCTTTGTACATCTCATATTTTTTTATTCGATCAGAGAAAGGTAATTTCTGAAAGGAATACGAAGGTAGGCAAACTTTTTTAATGAAAGATGAACAAAATTCCCCTACACAAAACCACACTTCGACAACTGCAGAGTGGAAAGTTGCTACAAAGCCACCAAAAAAACCTCAGAGTCTGAAAACACCAGAGAGAGCCGTGTAGACCTTCCTTTAATCGATGATGTTAGGCTAAACCACGAGTACGAATCCTCGAATGGGGTCTCCACAGTTGAGCACCACTAATGAGATCTATGGCAGGTTGCAGATCTAATACTGCCTTCCTCTATAGTATTTTTGCAGAAATCTAGTCTCTTCAAGAAATGTTCTGATATCGTAGTGAGGCATTTTCATTAACTTCGAGCTGACTTCCGCCTAAAAAGTTCGAACAGTATGGTCACGGTTTCAATTAGTTCAATACAGGACAGTGCCGACGCATTAGTTACATTGCTTCGTTAATTAGTTGATTAATTAAATGATTAATCAATTGATTGGACTGCCGGGTAGCTGTAATTAGTTTTAATTGAAATTCAGCGTCATTAACATAGGGCCAGTATTCCTGATAAGCTATTTTGGTATTGCTAGACCTCTTTGAATGCCGGTTCGTCGGTCAAGTTGCCTATCCTGCTAGATTCAATACATCTCATTAAATTAATATCGTTATAGTTCTATTCATCGCGATATTGCTTGCCGTGCTTGATTTGTTTATTGAAGGACGTCATTATGAAACTATTTGTTCAATATAACGCTGCGGTTCTGTGCCGTGGCAGGGGGTAGTTTGAATTAATAATGCGGACTGTGATATGTAAATAACTGTCGTTTAAGTGGAGTACAGAAGACGAATCCGGGGCTCTTTATAGGACTTGCATGCTTTATTAATTTGACAAAAGATTCAGTTATTACCTTTACGTTATCGGATTGATAGCCACTGTCACTTACGAGCTGTCGTCGTTCCATCTTGTTCTATGCTATACTATGTTTTTTCCGTTCGTAATAACTTTCCTTGATTCGTTCTCATGGGTATCACACCTTGAAATGTATTGAATTTTTAAAGTGAGTGTGATTAACTGGTTGATTTTTTGACGCATTTTTTTCAGTTATTTGTTCCATTCAATGAAAAGCTATTTCTTGGATTACCGAGGTTGCTAGCTAGACCTGGCTTTCCGATTCTCATCAATAATTTGAAATATGGGAACCTCCGCACACAAATTATCGATATACACCCAGCATGATGAACTGAAGATTCGGAAATCATGATCGAGGGTTGCGGCACAGGGGTGTGCGGTGAATGCCTTTCCGCCCTACCGAGTTATCTGTAGCCACAAAACCCCTGCCTGCTGCATATATGTGGGCAATCTAGACTCACAGCCTACTAATGTAATAAATGTACTGCATTGCATATTAGCCAGAGAATGTATGTACAATAATATCGCGGAGAGCAAGGCAAATCATTTCATATTACAAGGCAGTTCGTGTCGAACTGCGTTCTTCGTATACAGGGTTAGAGAACGTGAATAATGATTTGAGGAGAGAAAAAGTTTCAATGAAAGCTTTTATTTATTAGTTACTTGGGAGCTGTCTGACTTGTCCATTTTTTCTTAGTGTCCAGAAAACACTGCAGCCTCTTGGGCTTATTGCGTTTATTCTCCCATCGTTTCATGACACCCATTTCATCAATCTCGTACCCTGTACTAGTTTGTACAGGCTCCGTATTGGATGTTTATCATATTTTTCTGGATATAATTTTATATGTCCATATATTGCTTGCCTCCTGTGATTCAGTGCCTCACATTCGCATAAAATGTGTAGTGCTGTCTCTATCCCTTCGTTGCATAATCTGGCCTCCGTTGTACAGCTCCATTTTGTTCAGGTGTCTTCTAAATATACAGTGTCCGGTTAGTAGCCCTGTGATTATTCTGAGCCGAGTAGGGATCTACTGTATTGAAGTGGTTCTTTTCTCGGACGGTTCCCCCAGAGCTTGTTCAGGACCCATGTATGAAGTTGATGATCCCTGTCTTGCACATTCATCAGCTTTATCACTACCTGTGATTCCTGAATGGCCTGGAACCCAGTATAAACTTAATTTGTTCCTGTTTGCAAGTTCCTGACCTGCATGCATATTGGTCTCGATGTAATGGTGTGGTAGCCAGTGGTACGTCCGTGATATACCGGCCAAGTAGTTTTTCTAACGTTTTCAGTGTAAATGACATGAGACTGATTGGTTTAAAGGCCTTCGCCGAGTCGTCTCCGATTTTCCCAGGTTTTGGATTGAAGGTGGCCCTGATCAGCCTTCATCAGTTTTCAGTATGTATCCCAGTGCCAAACTTGCCCTGAGAATTACACATAGTTTTTTGGGAAGAAGGTCCGGTCTCTTTTGAAGCATAACTGGGTATATGCCATCATGTCCCGGTGACTTGTAGGGTTGAAATGAGTTTATGGCCCATTTAATTTTCTCCAAATCTACCACCTTCTTTGTCACTTGCCAATCCTCGGTGGATGCCTTTTTGGGGGTTTACAGTTTTGAATTTACCCAGGACTTCGGTGTTAGATTTGTAATTTCTGACCCGGGGAAGTGTACCCGGAAAAGCTCTCTTATAGTCTCCCCTCCGGTTTTTGTATACACCACCGTATTTGTTTTCAGAATATCTATTGAGACCTGAGGTTCCTTAC
>WOGR01000078.1:0-25015 GCA_015342045.1 Leptinotarsa lineolata | reverse complement strand
TTACGTCACACGCTCCTCTCTTCCACTCACTATAGTCTCTCTCTCTCTCTCTCTCTCTCTGGAACACTTATGAACGACGCGCGACCTTGATGTGTTCCAGGAGTCGCTTTGTTTAATTTCTATCAGCTGGCGATGACAACGTGACTGGTACGCAACAAGGGGACTCAGGAGTGAAGGCCCGAGGGGTGAGGCGCCAAGGGGGCCATACTCTTTGAATCTCTTCGATACTCATCCTTTTCTGCATCGATTACGTCACACGCTTCTCTCTTCCACTCACTGAAGTCTTTCTCTCTGGAACACTTACCAACGACGCGCGACCTTGAAGTATTCCAGGAGTCGCTTTGTATCTCTACTGACAAGATGAAAATTATGCGCAAACAATCTTCTCATATAATCTGTGGCAATTCACTTTATCCAGGTTCTTTTTATTTTTTATACTCACAATGGTGGAATGGCAGAGCAGAAAACCAGTAAGAAGGGCAGATGATATCCGTTGCGAAGGTGCCATTCAAGATACTCCTGGATGGGTTGTAGAAGAACATGTCGAAACCGGTGAATAATCCAAAAGTTATTCCAAAATCAGTGCTGAAAGTAACTTGGTTGTCTGACGCTTTACCAGGTGTCAACTTGGGCTCTCTATTCAAATTTATTTTTCGGTACCTGGAAAAATCCAATAGAAACATCAAAATGTACTTCCCATAATTTATATTCACATACTTCGTTCATAACTTTTCATATCATTCTCAAATAATACCTTGTAGTAGGTAATTTCAGACTTATCTGGTGGGTTATTCTCAGAAGATAAGTCTTCTTTATCCACATCAATAGCCACTTAAATGTTACGAATGTCATTATGCAAGGATTCATACAGGAACCTCCTGATGAATCTTCTCCTGAAGGATATACGAGCATCTCCAGCACATATCTCAAATATTCCATATTGTGACATACTATAACAAAATTTATCTCACGTGTGAAACGTCTTCTGGATACTAATGGCATCAAAATTCTATTTACCTCCAGTTTGAGCCTAAGCGTTTGGTGACCTCCTCTGCTGACGCAGTTTCTGCTATTGCTGCTCAAGTTGATGCAAGGAGGATTCATGACATATCCTGCTCTTGGAAGATAGGATTCCTGGCTAGACCACATAGTCTCCCAGGTTTGTTGATGGGATTAAGAGTTGGAGAGCTGAGGAGCTCTGGTCCTTGATTCGGTGTTACAAGGAGGACGGTTGTAGCCGTCCTCTGTAGATTGGGGGGTCGGATTTTTTGATTGGTAAGTGGTCACTAAAGGGAACCACAAGTTTCTGGGGAAAGGAAGTCCATCCACGACAGAGATGCGCATTACTTCGACAATGTTTTCTAGGGCGCCCGGGTTCTTATGGTGGCACTGAGTTGAAAAACAGTCATAAATCCTTTCGGTACGGATACCCACACCTTAGTATAGATACTGTTATTTAGGGGGACTCTCACCACTACGGATGACACTTCACTTCACAGCATTTCTGTTTTTAATCTAAGCTTTTATTTCCTGAATAACTTGGTCATTTCAGTTTTCTTGTCCAGCCTGTATCAGTTGAAAGCAAAGTAACTCCGAAGAAAGGAATGTGATATAACCCTGTATAATTTTTTTTCACCATAAATTTTTATTATTATTATTATTACGGAATTACAACGTCGATGTTCCAGACTATCAAGGTTGCAAGCATTGATCGTGTCTCCAATCAGGTGGATGACTTTTTTCTGGATGAGATCCAGCAGCTTCAGGGTGTGTTTAAGGACGGAGTTCCACACGTGTGAACAATACTTCAAAGAAGGTCTGATCTGAGCTTTATAAAGCATCACAATTTGCTGGTGTTTGTACAGTTTTCTAAGTTTTTGAGGAGCCGCCTTTGCAATTCCAGCGACAACTCCCAACAAATTTATCGACGTAGAAAATGAAATTGTCTTCTTGGCATTATTATATCCAGTTTGGAGACATTTATCTTTTTGGAGTTTTCGTGGTATTAAATTGAACCTGGTTACTTTCACCCCAATTCGAAAATCACCTCAAGATCCTCATTGAGACAACCTCCTGCTGCCGGTGAAGATGTGCATTCGCAGCCGATGTCCTGTAATCTAAATGGAATGACGAGACAAGTGTGCTGTTGTCAACAAAAGTATATATTGTGTCTATGTTTTTTTCTAATGAGTCATATACAATAAAAAAAATGAGGACAATATGGATCCCTAGGAACACCACCGTTGATGATAAAAGTATTCGAGAGATATTCATCAACGGCCACTCGCAGGGAACGTTCTTTCAAGAAGCTGGAGTTCCATACACAAAAATGATTCAACAAGCCATAGAATAAAAGTTTGGCCAGTAAACCTTCATGCCACATACGGTCAAAGGCCTTAGAAATATCAGCTCTTGACTCTTCTTGTTTCTCGATTTTGTTATTCCAAATATGGATGACATACGGTAGGTCGTCTGTTGTTCTTTGTTTCCAAAAGTCATATTATTGAACCTATTTTAATAACATCAATAATTATTCATACTCAAAATTCACCTGCTATCCAAGAGTTGAAATTGAAATTGTTTTCCTAATTCTACCTGTCATCTTGTTATCATTAACTGATTAAGTGAGGTAACTACTACTGTTTTTTGTAACTCTCCAGCTTTCTCAAATATAAATGGAAACAAAAGTAGCCTTATCTTCGACAAAAGGGTATGCCCACAATTTCTATAAATATTTAGGAAACACTTACAGAAAACGTTTTTCAGTAATCTCACTGGAAGATACTCACTTTGCTACTATTTTTCCTTCTTTGTCAAATACCACATTAGTGTTGTAGAAGATGGTTTTGTTTTGTTCATTTCTCTGCTTTTCCAAGAGATTCACAACTACATACATTCCATGACCTCTAGCTGCGTTAGATAAGTCTGTCAACCACTGAAAAATTTACAATAATAATAGTAATAAAGATAGAATGGATGTTATATCAAGAAATATCAAGCGAGATCAAATATGTGTACTAATAGTGAAGCTGAATATCTCGAAGAAAGTATTAAAAGCAGGAAAACAACCACCAAGAAAAGTTCAAGCAAAAAGTCCAAAGCAAGCAGAACCGCCTCTAAGCTTAAGATAGAGGCTCATATAAAAGCAAATGAAGCATTGTCGCGTATACTAGAACAGGAGCAACAGATGATTTTGAATAGACTAGCATTAGAAAAAGCCAAAATTGATGCTGATTTTTCCGAACAATCTGACAGTCAGTCCTCGGAATCAGAAATTAAAATATTAAAACATCGAGTTACGTTTCCCGTAGAACTGAAGAAATAAGAGAAAATTCCGAAATCAGTCAATGGCGTTGGATCCCAACTACAATGAATGTTGCTGATGAGGCAACAAGAGATACGAAAGGATTACAGTTCGAAAATTCCAGATGGTTTGAAGGCCCCGAGTTTTTATATTCCGATGAAGAATTTTGGCCAAAAGAAGAATTCGACAAAACACATAGGAGTATTCCAGAAATAACGCTCGTAATATCCAAAGAAACTTACGATTATTTACCGATCGAAAATAACTTTTCGAAATGGGCCCGGCTGATGAGATCTACAGTATATGTGATGCGATTTTGCAGGAGAAATAGACAAAAAGGTGAAATAAACGTGGGGGAAAAATTCGAAGCTGAGCACATTTGGTGTAGAAAGGTACAGATAGACAGTTTTGCAAAGAAGTATTTCTCATTAAACTCCAGTAAATTACTTCAATTCTCCGTTTTATTCAGAGACGGCTTATTGAGAGTTGGAAGCAGAACAGATTTCTCGACAGAACTAGACGAGGAAACAAAACATCCTATAATTTTAGACAGCAAACACAAATATACCCAGCTTCTGATTATACATTTTCATGAGAAATGTGGACATCGAGGAAGGAAACTGGTAATCAACGAGCTGCGACAAAATTATTGAATTCTACAGATCAGACGGGCAGTAAACAAAATCACGAGATGACCTGACCGAAACCACAAAGTGCGGCTGGCTTCTGTTGATAACACCGTGCATTTGTGTTGTTTCTGCAACCAAGTGGTTTTTAACCTTGCACTTGGCTATACTGTACTGATGACAGCTAATGAGCTAGAAACACGTGTCTGCGGTTTGCTTATTATTTTTTGACTGCTTCGCCCACGAATTTTCCCCGCTTTTGATAATATCAAATTCACTCGTCAAATTATCATCTAAATATCAATAAATATGAAGGTTATTGAGTAATTGAGCGCCTTGATATAAATACAGAAGATTATTCATAGCACTCAAGAAAGAAGCAAACTATAGACACGTGACGATGGCCCGTAAGTCCAAAACGCGTGTCTATGGTTTGCCCCTTTCTTCAGTGGTTTTTCACTCTCAATTATGATTCGTCAAAAACATTTAACAATTATACTTACATGATCTTGAAAACGTGGCCCTGAACCAGTTTGAGGTAATTCGATAGCGTAATCTGTAGGATCGTCTACAAAACCTGTTAATCCGTATTCAGGAAAAACAATGATTTGAGCAGAATATTTCTGAAAATTGAAGAAAATGGTTTTTGTGAGTCAGTGCTGAAAATTCAAAGGGTTGGTCTATGTGAACATTTCCAGAAGAGTTTAGTGATTATTGAAGTTATTCACCAATTCCACTTCAATATGTAAGACATAATAATTATTTTTCCATTGCATTTACAAAATTTCAACAGCCCCAAAATTAAGCAAACATCTATGGAAGCAAATTTGCAAAGTAGTCAATAATTGAATGAATTCTCAAAAAATCCCAAATATGCAACAGATATAAAATTGAGCTATGGTGAGAAAATGAATATGAAGCTGAAATTGAATTGTTAGTTGTGTGTAAGGCGAACAACTAATGTCCATTATTTGGTACTGAATACTCCTCTTATTATTTGGTGATGTGAATAAAAATTGAATTTATACTTGGAGCACATCATAGTGTGAGCTCCTATAAGTACTAGTATTCCTTGGAAGGATTTGAATAACCTTTCATTTTCTATCAATACATACTAGAAAAGTCTCTAAATTCAACTAAATATTTGGATGAGTAAGTTCTTGATGTTTATCAATTGAAAAATATAAAAAAATTTCGTTAGAATCAAATTCTTGCTAGAAGATTGAAAACTACAGAAGCGCAGAAGAGCCACATTATTTTATTATTTGTTATTTGGAAATCACGTCTTCAAACGAAATTTTGACATAAGTCGACTTCAATTTCGAAATTACTACTTTCAACTCGAAATTTCGACTTTGATCCCGAAATTACGATTTCGAACCCAAAATTCCCACTGAAAATCGAGATTTTGAATCAGATCCCGAAATTTTTCTTTCAATCTCAAAATTTCGACTTTTGCGCTTCCGTAGAAAATACATATAACACCATATATTCCAACTGGAAACTTCCTTCCCACAGCAGAACATCATCTGTTCTTTAGTGAAAAGATTATTATAGGCAATTTCTCTTGCAGTTTAGGGGTTTTTGTATGGTGTCACATCCAAGGAGTGATATTTTAATTAGAATCACTCAATAGCAGACAATCCCCCCACCCCACTTGGTTCATTTGACCATTTGAGTTCAAGATGTATTAATGTTTGAATTCAACCTCGATATAGATGTATATCAATGAATAAATATATAAGTTTCCAAGACTAAAGCTAATATTCAATCAGAAAATGTGCTCACCTAACCCTAGGCATTCGAACACGGATCGCCACAGCAACTTGAAGCAACAGAAATTGGCAAATTTTCAGATCGAAAATTAATACGTGACTAGACCGAAGAAAAGGAAATTTCAACATCTTTGATGTTGCAATATGTCGACACGTGAGAGACCATGTAAATGAGGTTACATAAGTGGCCAGTTAGGTCCAGAAACAACACGTGTAACTTGTAAAAATTAATTGTGTGTCATCGAGTTGCGAAATATCCATAAACGTTTAGATGTCGTAAGCCAGTGACTTTCTCACGTACACCAAAACATGAGTAGAAATAATTAGGCTATCTTTGATGACAGGGAGAGATCATATAGATATGCCAATACCGTTCATTCCTTCAATTTCTAGATTCGATTGAATTCTAGATTGAAGAATATTAAATTCAACAATGTAAGATTGAGTATTCACAATGCAAGATTCACTTTGAGAATTAGAGTTGCAGTTAGATAGCCATGTAGCTATAAATAGGGAAAGGGTAGATTTGAGACCTGAGATAACCCAATGAAATGGAGATTCAATTGGGGATTCCTAAAAAGTGCGCGAAGTGGAAAGTTGTTGTCCGAAAGTGCTTGTTTGTCTCGGCAAAATGTGTAAGTTTTTAAAACTGTAATTTCTAGAAATATACTCACAAGCTAATATATTTTCGATAACTGAAACTCATGAGAACTGTCTCATGCCTCTTGTCACTGAACGAATTTGTGTCCTCCTTGATTGTCCAACAATGTAAACATATAATATAACCATATCCATTAAACAAAATAAAATAATAAAAATGTTTGCTATTCCTAACCAGGAGGCATGTCCCACCTATATAAGATCTGTGCGAACTACTGTATAAAGCTCAACTTACGTTGAGCTTATAAAATGACCGCTCAAAATAACATCTATCCAACCATATACAGCAGGATCGTCACAGTAAGAACTGATTTTACTGCCTGGGCAAGAATCTTCCGATATGAGTATCAGTGCCAAATATTGAAAATAAATATGATTTTATGTATACATACCGTCGCAGATTCTATATGACTAATGTAGTCATCAATGTTTGACTGTACGGTGAGGTTAGGTGTAGATAAGCGTGAAACTTGATACTCAACAACAGCAGCGACATAGTCCTGAAAGTAAACATAATTTTAAGAAGAAATATTCATGAATGACCTCAATTTTTATTGAATTTTCAAATTGCTTTCTGTTTCTGAAGAGTCGCGAATATTACTGAAAAAATAACGTTAGTTATGGATTTCCATTAAGTATCAGCCAATTACATCATATACGTTTTCAGTGCTCTCGTTTGATCTCTCTTATAATTATTCAATGGGAATAGTTAATATGATTTGGAATACAAAACTGTATCTTGAACAAAAGTTGTTGTTGAGTTGAGTTTGAAATTGATTCCAACTGCTCTGTTGAGTTCTTTATTTTGGCTTTGAAAATGTAATTTTATTGGATTCGTTCTCCGACAAAGATTTCAATTCCAGCCTTCAAATAATTATAACGGGTCCAACAAGGACTTCCGAACTTGTCAATTGATAACGGCCATCTTATTGAAGGTACATTTGTCAAATTAGTTGTCATTTATTCAGTCTGTTTTGCCAAATCACCATGGACGGATATAGCATTCACCAACATGTGCAAATTATAAAATTATTTATCAAATTGGGTATTTTGTTCGGGCAACGTACCGCGCGCTTTGCCCATTTTACGGTTGCCATAATCGTCCTATCGGGAAGACAATTCGCAATGTGGTGAATGAATATTAGTTCACTGGTTCAGTAAACGATCGACCAACATCCGTACGTTGACGAAATGCAAGATCTGTAGAAAACATCAGCGCTGTCTGTGATAGTGTGCTGGAAAATCCGAGGAGGTCGATTTCGACCACAAGTTGGCGAATTTTGCGTCGTGACTTAGAACTGCACCCGTACAAAATTCAACTGAGACAGGAATTGAAGGTAAAAGACCATAAACATTGACATTTGTTGGCTGAATGGGCTCTGGAACATGAAAAGTGCCATTGCTCTTGTTGTCCTTACTGAAAGTAAGCATCTTCCCTCTATCTAGTGCTAACACTGTCAAAGGAACCCCTACTCCTCCGAATTCACCCACCTCCAGTGCCGTCAACACGTGACGCCGACAACACGGAAGGACGAATCAGCGGAAAAGAAGACCCTTCTTTTTATAACCAAAAACAAATTACATTTCAAAAGTGATACATTGTTCTTGACCTTAACTAAAATTCTATCTAATCCTCTAACTCTGAGTGAATCTAAATAACATAATAATATTCAAAAATAAATATTTATCAAATTAAAATTAATATATAAATAAATATCACGCTGCCATTCCAAAATAAACATATCTTCCTACCTAACTCTTTTATCCCTTGCTTACCTCATCATTATTTCAAATAAATTATCACAAGTCCTTTCGGACACAAAACATTCATTCATTGAGTATGCCTCTTCATCAAAACATTCATTTTCCCATCGCCCCGCTTTCCAGGTCTGGCTAGTCCGATCAGCATCAGCATGGCAACAATAGATCTTTCAATCAAATAAAAAATTTCGATGATATCTCACACACACTTTGTTTTATTCAGATTCAAAGATAGGAAGCGCTGAATGAAAGACCCTATTACAACAGCCATACTCAACCTGCGGCCCGCCGGACTTTTGTGATTGGCCCACCTGGAGTTATAGTCAAAGATTTTAAATTTCGCGCCCGTCAGAGTTAAGAAGCAAAATACTTGTTTTGAAGTTCGACCTGATATGAATATGTGAAGTTACGTTCGGAATGAAAGCGAATAGTATTTCAAAGTTATTAAAATAACAGTTTTTTTTGGAAGGCATATCGATACGACATGCCGTTCGAAGTTGCGTTTTGTTATATCGAACTCATGTCTACGGTGCATTGCATCGAGTGTAAGCGCGAGTTGCGCGAGCGAGATGGCGCAAATCCCCTTTTACTTTCATACTTTAATGCATGCGTATCACCTTGTTTGCCGGTCGCGACTTGTTTTAAATTTGTTTACATACACAACTATTGAAAGCTAACTAATTTCGCCCAATAATTGCAGTTAATTGGTGTTGTTCAGCGTAAAATTGTTACTGTAACTTCAAAATAATAAAAGAAAGATATAATGATGAAAATAGATTATTCCAAGACGAGTAGAAAATGGAATATATTGTTGTGCCAAACGAAAACAATGCAGCTACTTGCTCAATCTGCCGTATCGCAAAACATAAATCGTTTAAAGAAACGTTTCATCCTGGGTATTCGTTAATCATATGAAATTAGTTACATTCTTGGTAAGCGTATGAAACCATTTACTAATGCAGAAATTGTAAAAGAATGCTTTGTTAGTGGTGCCAATATACTTTTTGATCAATTAAGCAACAAAAAATAAATACTGTCTGATACGGTCCGCGCATCGAGACCAAAACGTGTTTGTGGCCCTATTAAAAAAAAGGTTTAGTATGGTTGCTTTCCAATGACAGATTCTGATATACGAGTATACGTCGCCATCTATTAACCAATGTCAGCAACACTAACCATTTCAGTACAGTGTCTTGAGATGAAGCAATCTCATATTACTTGTGAGGAAATACACATGTATAAATATTAATTACCCACTAGTATGGTGGATATTCTAAATTCATCAGTGTAGTTCAGATAACAATTGTTAATAATTCTTGCACCAGAATCCAGAATAGATATACTACTACTCATGAAATTTCGTCCACGTTGTTTCCCTTATCGGTCCTCAAAATCAACTTTACGAATGGGATCATACAGCACTGACATCTTACTACTGGAAACCAAACTAAATCTTCGGTGAACCAGAATGAAAATAAGCATATTTTATTAGAAAGATTCACAGTTATCTAAATGCATTGAAATGAATAGTAATCGATGACTCATAAGTTTACAAAACTCATAAGTTCACAAAACCTATGAGTCATCTACTTCAGATTATACATTCAGGTTTTTTGCTGATATGAATGGACAAGGACTTCTTTTGCTTCTGACAAGATGCATAGAAGTCTCTGGTGTGATCACTTGGGCTCCTTTTCTGTAAAAAATATTTTGTCAAACACTCTGGATCTACGAATCTAAAAAACAATAAAGAGATTGAAGTAATCTGAGCATTCAATTCACAGAGTTACTGAGTTCACCGCAAATGACACTGACAATCAGAATATCAGAATACGCGTAACAGATTTCGATTGTTGCACCATCTATCAACATGTATACAAAGTTAGATCTATCTTGCGTCGAGGGTTTTTGACAGAACATAAGTGAATCAGAGAAAACACCAGGGTTTCTATGCATAATGGCTTATTGAATCGAATTTAATTTCCAAATTATAAGTTCTTTAGGCCTCAATTTTTCATAAGATTGGATAACACCTAGATTTTTATCTGAATTGATGGTTGACGTACCTATCTCTGAGGCAAATCACAAGTAAAAATCAGCATCAGGGGAGGTCCAAGCAATGCTATTATTTATTTTGTTGGAAGAATTATACGTACAATTTTCAACTTCGGAAAGAGCCACAACAGTTTATGAGAACATGGGCTTTCACGAGCGGAATTCGAATCTGAGCTAGTATGCCATGGTTCAATAGAACTTGTAGGGCGAAGGTTATATCTGAAGTAATCAGCAACGTTCTCGCATCAACGCACATACTTCTGGTGATGTCTGCAGCTGTAGTAGAAGAAACGTTTGGTTCGACAACCAGCCCGAATTTTGTTTTCTCCAATAGCCACAAAATTGTTATTGAATTGGTATGTTCCGTTATAAACACTTCTTTGGCAGATGAAATAGAAAACAACTTCAATACTTACCGCTTCAGTATAGGAAAAGAGCGCAACTAGTAGAGAGAATATGCACAAAGTCTTCATTTCCACGTTTTGACCAGCAATAAAAAGAATATAAAATCTGAATCAAACATTGAATCGATTCTCTAGAACACCTAATAGACTTATCAGAGATAAGATAAACTTGTTTGATGTTTGCAACATTTTTATTTGTATATTCGCTGTCATGACATAAATCATTTGATGAATTCAGCTCAACATTTGGTAGGTCGGAAAATATAGAAGTAGTAATGTGGTAAATTTCCAAGGACTTATGAATAATTATATAGATAAGGTGTGCAAATAAGATATGCCTATATACAACATATAACATACATTATTAGTCATCGAATCCAAGTACTTTCTTCTGGAATTTTATAATCGTGATCCTTCGATTGTGCACAAAGGCGCCCCATGAAAGCAATGCCAAGAACACTAAGGGAGAGAGAGAGAGACCTTTCGATTGTCACTGAAGTTTCATGCAGACTTTTTCAAGACTAGTCTTTGAAAGTTGGGAAATAAGCACATAACAGAGATCTAATACGATTTCTGTTCAGAAACTGAGGTGTATTTTAATTTTTCTCAAAAAAAACTCAAATATCCATCAATTTCCATCTTGACCCGTTTCAAAGTAGTCCCCCTTTTTGATATGTCCTTAAGCTCTCTCAGATATTCAGTTTTCAATCTCCTCAATCGTCGCAAAACGCCTTCCTTTTCAAGGGTCTCTTCAATCTCTGGAAAAATCACGAACAAGCAATGACGGACGTTTTCTTCGAACATAACTTCAAGACTCGTCACCTGATATGACCCTTCATTCAAGCGAATCTGGACAGCCATTGATGTCATTCAACAATTCTTGAGCGATGCTCATGCGACGGTTTTTTTGGTCAAAATTCGCCAAATTTGGAACGAACTTTCCTGCCACATGCTTCATGCCCAAAATTTAGCGGAAAATTGCTTGGCATGAGCCAACCGATATGTCGATATCCTTAGCAACTTCTTCAATAGTGATTCGACGATTTTCCATTGCAAGTTTTTTCAGTTTCTCAACATTTTCATCGGTTGTTGATGTGCCAGGGCAAGCGTCGTTATTCACATCTTCTTGACCTTCTGTGAAAAGCTTGTAGATACCACTTTATCGAAGCAACTCGTTTTACATTATTCTTTCCCAGGAACACCTTCATAATGCGCCCAAGGCGCCATCTCAACGGAGGTAGATTGTCCTCTCGCACTAAAACCATGTCACCTACTCGCAGCTGATCCTGATGATTTCGCCATTTGACGCGTTACTGGAGTTCTGCAACGTACTCCTTGCTCCAGCGATCCCAAAAGTGCTGCCTGAGCTGTTGGAGTTTCTGGTAATGGGATAGTGCATTACCTGCAACCCGCTTTAAATGATGTTTCGTGGATTTCACTACAGCCTCCCAAAGGTGTGGAGAGTTAGCTGGCATAAGTGCCATTGAATATTCTCGCGTACATATAACTTGTGAAGAACATCTTTATTTTCTAATAAAAATAACTTCCCAATTCCTTCAACTCCCTAGTGGCTCCTACGAAACATGTACCATTGTCCGAATAAATATGTCGAGGCGTACCACGACGGGCAACAATGTTCAGTGCGCACTGTGTAAAAGGGAAAACATACTCTCAAACTGTGAGGAGTTTCTTAATATGACAGTAGAAGACAAAAGTCAAGGAAATAAAAGTTTTCAGGCTTTAACACCACTCATAATTATTTTTCTGACTCGAGAGTACCGTCACCGATGCCATTGTCAATAGTGCACTCAATTCCATTTTATACACAAAATTAATGCATATGTTCGAAATGAGTGAACCAACATAAAAAAATGGTAGTCGAATGTCCTTTCACCTCCTATTTTCTGAACACGTTCTTCTATTCAGAAACGTACTGCGAGTCAAAAATGCCAGTAAAAAACTTTTTGGAAAAGTCAATCACATGATGTCACGTCAAGTTTGTTTGTAAGTGGTGAAAGTTACGACCCAAAAACCATTACAAAACCTCTGTGGTGAGTTCATTCTAAAAATTTTTGTAAAAATGAATTAGGGCTTGAATCATTTTAGGTTATGTTTATGCATATGCATACAGCTACCGACCATGACTCAGTCCGGTAGCTGTAAATGTTTACCCCGATTTCTTTGAATCTAGGAGAATCTGGATTCATCAACAAGTCTATATTTTAGTATTGTGTACAAAGTACACACTTGATTTTTCTGTGGGATGTTGCGAATATTCGCTTCCGCAATTGTGGAGCCTCCGCATCGATTTGGACATGCGCATTTGCATCCGCATCCGCAATAATCATGCGGATGCAGATGTGGCACAAGTCGCGATAAAAATGTAGGTGGTGCCAGCCATTGGGCGCGAGCCGTATGCACATGCGCTTTGACCTCTAGTAGCGAATAATTCGTTTTATTTGGTTTCCGGGTTTTGCCGTGGTCTTCTCTGGTTATAATCTCCAAACTTTTCAACTGCGGCAGTCATCTTCAGTGGCGTGATCGAAGTACCTATCTTGACGTTATCAACTGAAACGTATCAGTTGATACGCCACCGAAGATGGCTGCCGCAGTTGCAGTTAAAACGTTTAGAGATTATAACCAAAGACCACCAACAGAACCCGGAAACCAACCAAAACATTGACGCCAGCCGTGAAAGCCTACATTCCTATATTAGCGAAGATTTCGTTCAGTAACACCTACTTAAACCTTCGCTATAAGCACAAGCTTTCTACATCAGTGGCTGAGAAAAAGATTGAAGATCTTTTTTTGATGGGAATGAGGTATACTAAGAATAACTGTACTTTTATTTCCGAAGGGTCTAAAAAAATGAGAATTACAGATTTCTCCGAAAAAGATACGGAACAACTAGGACTAGGGTAATTGTAGACGAAATTTCTCTCAAATGGTGGAGCGTTCACGGAAAAGAATTTAATTCATCATCACCAATAGCATGTAGATTTTTATCGGCACCACCTTCTAGTGTTCATAGCGAAAAATTATTCAGTAGCGCCGGTTCAATTTATGAACCTCTGTGTAACAGGTTAGACCCCGAAAATGCGACAAAGGTACTCTTCATTGAGTACGATGCTCCAATTTTCATTATTTATTCAATAAGGATGTTAAAGAATTACTACCTCATTATTTCATTTGCCACACAGTCATTCGTTAGTATGTCTGAACGCACAACGTTCAAAAGCTACGGACCCGATTTCTTTTGTCGGTTAAAACCTTAACCCGAAAAAAAGGTTTTTGTGGCATTGTCAGTGTTATTCTGTCGCGGTCAGAAGCTAGTTCTTATAAAATTTCTTAAGACCCGCATCCGCGGATATAAACATCCCTAATCTATATTCCTGACCTATATCATGGTGAGTAAACACATTTGCTATACTGTAAATTTTGGGGTGAAATCAAAATATTTCCTAAGTTCATGTGATGATGATGATCTTTTGATCCTGAGTAACAAGTTCAAAGATATTCCGCAAATATATTGCTTGCTTGTGTGATAAAATCAGTCACATACGCTCTTTAAATTTTTATTTATATTCGTAATTCTTATGACAAAATCAGTGTTACAGCCTAACACCACGGATGAGCCTTGTTGGGTCTGGTGTTGGATCACAAATCCATCAAGTAACCTTGCAGTGAAAGACAAAGTACAAATCTTGTTTGGCGGCGTTGGCTTTGCAACTGACCGCCCCCCTGGGGTCACTATGTGTGTTCACACTTCATTTTGTAATAGTGCAGAAGTGAAGTTAGAGATGTTGGCATTTCCTATAATATGGGTATGTTCTGTTGGAAATAAAACACAGATTCGGTTAAAATATCCTTCAATTTTTTCAGTCAATTGGTAATTGTCACTTTAAGTAGATAACTTTTCGTGTTAGTGCATGAAGACAAGTTATAAAGATAGATCACTGATTAAAAATATATCTTTACATTTTGGCATATTCAACTGATTTATATGAATTTACAAGTTCTGCAATGGGTTTGTCAATATTTCTGTAGTATATAATTACGAAATGAATAACAACACTAAAAAAGCTAATACAAAAAACAGTATCGTCCAAACAGAGAAATGCTTTTATTACTATGCACCGTAATATAGTAGTATTTCTTGATTTCTCTAGAATTTTGCAAATAAACTTAGAAATGTGTCAGATACGTCATAAAAATACTCATTACAAATGTCCTTGTGATATAGGTACCAACATTAAATTAAAATTAACAATAAAGAGAGAAGAAAAAACGAATTGCTCATACATACAGATTAAAAGGCATATCAAAAACTACATTGGATATAATAAAAGTATCTCGTAGATAGATCGATTAGTGTAGATTAAAGTACTCGTTAGTGGAATAAAAATACCACCCTAATATCATAAATATCTTCAGATCTAGCAAAATATATTCGTTTCCAAATTTAAAAAATATATATTCATATAAAAGTTCCTCATAGAAACCGCAGAGTATTCAATAATCTCCTGAAAAATAAATATATTTCTACTATATGCAAGTCCTTAAAAGTACCACCCGCGTGAAGAAATTTTTCATATGTTCAAGATAGGCACATTTGAACAACTAAATATACTCAATTTTTATATTTAAAGCTACATTACTTATATTACCAGTGCATTAAAATCTCGTCAAGAGTGTTAGCATAAAACCCCACACCTGACACCTCTTGACGAGACAAGACAATTACCCTTCTCAATTTCTCCGCATGACACTTTGTAATAAAAACTGTATTTTTGTTATCGTGACATGTTGTATTATAATAAGTATCAGCAGACAATTTGTATATTAGAGTATGTTATCTAATCACATATACATAATTTAAGGTTATTCCAAACAAGTGAGGAATGCATTTTCATCGATCAAAACTACAGATCGGTTTAACCATGATAAACAGACCACTAGCACTTGGTTTACATCGAAATTCTGCTAGCTATAACAAACACAAAATGGCGGTGCACCTAATCATAAATTATGTTTCCTTATCGTTTGCTTTTGGTTTCAATCTTTGAACTATTTGTTTGTTTGCTACGGTCATCACTTATTTACCCAAATATGCCATTTGGATTCCTCAAAATATTGAAACATCAATCCTCCTTTAATACTTTGAAGGTAATTAGCTTAAGTTGAAACCATCCGAAATTTCTACCTTTGCAAAATGTCATGTATACAATAACTTCATATGACAGAAAAACATATTCAGCTGTAATATCAACAGAATTTTGAAGTATTTATCATATTGTACTACATTGAAAATGAAATAGTCGAATGAAGCTTACATGTTGGTTGACTTTCCAGATAGTGGCGCATCTGAAGACAAGTACGATAACGAAGACGATGGCTGGGAAGAAAATACTGACGATGGCGTTGTGCAAATGATAGCAAATGTGGAAGTGATTTCAAAAACAAACGTTTCCAACGATACAAAAATAAAGCAGCTCAGAATAATGATAGTGTTCAGACAAATATGACTCTGACAAAGACAAACCGCACACTCATGTGTGCGAAAAGCATTTTCACTACTGATCTACACCCATTTGATGAACAGGAATTTTGAATGTGTATAAACTCCATACGAATGTTTCCATTGGAACAGACTTACATCAGCTCCTTCTGGCGGTCGACACATTACATCAATGAAGTAAAAATATCTCTGCTCAATGTGTCCCAAAAGAAAACATGCCTATTTTGATTTCCTATTGTAAATATCTACCAGAATAAAAAAACCACTAGATGTACAATATTTCGAGGAAGTCTCCTATGTATCAACGCTTCAACCCAAAACCAGACAGCAGCAAACAAAACCTTACCTTCCCCCTAGACTCTACAAAGCGCTTCTGTTCTTCCTCTGCCTCTTCCGCCATATCAAAAACCCTCCGACCGCTAATACCACCAAAACCAACAGCACGATCACTACAATCAGAGCCGTATTAGATGATGAACTTTTCTTGTGGGGCATCACTTGTACGATGCCGAACGTGAGAAGTTCCGCCTCTCCGTCCAAAGTGATGGAAGTTCCCGCGTCTCCCTCTTCATATACAAAGGAAGCCGGAACGAAGTCTTTCCTTAAAGCTACGGGTAAAGATTGTGCAGCTTCGGATTTTTTCAAATTAGAGGAAATGGAGACCTCCTTGAATTTAATCGGTTTGGCGCCATCCGTAGGTTTGACTAAGGCGCAAATGAAAACATCGACTGTTTGGTTTAAGATGGTCGTCTTGTTGAATATCGCCACCCACCTGAGAAATTAACAAGGTGATGAATTGAGTGCCTCGGCACTAATAACATAGTGTTGACAATAATCGATTTCTCTAACAGTTTTGGCTCTCAAATAGCTATACATTTCGGAAGTAAATACTCCCCCTCCCCTCAACTTTCAAACGTAACAAAATATTAAAGTCGGCAAAATTTTTGAGGAATCATTTTTAGTACTTTTTGGTAACAAAAAACCAAAGGTGTGCAACAAGATTTCGCCACGGATATGGCGCAATCAATTTTTTAACAAATAGAAAGGGGGGTCTCGTGATCCTTCACTAGAGAGGTATTTCAATTCTCTATACAACGACTCTCACTGTTCTGAATTTGGAAAACCTGTTGCTGAGTTATTGGTGTATGAATTCAAGACTAGGAAAATTGATAATTCGTAAATTTGCCACCAGAATTTTTCAAAACCTCATTCACCCACGGATTCAAGAAACTGTGGCAAACAATCAAGATGATGCGTTGGGTTGGCAACAGTGGGCAGTTCGTCTCTATGATTAAATGATATACTATAGAAATGTATCGTGTTTTATTGGCAACCAGCAAATAAACTAAAATACATAGTCCCAAAGACGTTACATGGTGTCAGGTGTGGGGTTTAACATTGTGAAAAGTGTTTTTAACACAAACACTTTTGTTTTATTTGAATTTAAAGATAGGAAGCGCTTAATGAAAGACCCTATAGAAGAAAACTTATCTCGGGAGAGAAACAGATTAAAATCATTTTGTCTGTAATGAATAACCTCCTTGAAGTCCAGTTGCTCATGAGAATGATGTCTCAAGAACCACTGTCAAAAAATCCCTCAGAAGACATAAGTTCACATGAATTGAATGAAGATGAGCCTGAGAGATTAATGTCCGATCGTTTGATTGCAAATCAGAACTGCATAAAAAGTATTTGTTTTAGTGACGAATGCACTACCGCTCAATTGAGCGATGTTGGTCAGATATTAACCCACATACTTCTCGAGAATGTTAGTCCCATATATTCAGAGAAAAATCTAATTGGTGATTTATATTTGAAAATGTTTCCAATCCTCAATTCATTTAAGAAATTGTGGCAAACAATCGAGATGATGCGTTGGGTTGGCAACAGTGGGCAGTTGGTCTCAATGATTGATGTACTATAGAAGATGTATCGTGTTTTAATGGCAACCAGCAAATAAACTAAAATACATAATCCCAAAGACGTTAAATGGTGTCAGGTGTGGGATTCAACATTGTTATGTACCTAGGTCATATTGTAGAAGATAATACAGGAAAATCTTATAGAACAAGTAGACCACACACTGTTCTTAAACGAGACCATACTGTTCTTAAACGAGACGTTTCTGTTAGGGAACCATATTTTTTTTAAATCTCTGTTCGAAAAAAAATATTTTGTGTAGATTATATTGTAAATAAGTGTATGTTTTAGATTAGAAATAATGTAAATAATGTAATTTATTGTGTTATATATTATCTTATGGGAGGGGATGTAAGATGTCAATGTTATTATGCAGGTGTGTTGGTTTGGCAGCAGTGGGCAGTTGGTCTCTGTGAGTAAATGATCGTGTTTTATCGGCAACCAGAAAATAAACTAAAATACATAATCCTAAAGATGTTACAAGACAACACGGGAACTTAGAGACAAAATTAATGAAACTTGTGCTAGCCTTATCCCAGAAACATTCCAAAATGTTATAAATGAAATGACTTCGAAAATAGACTGTTTTACTGTCAGGGGTTCAAGATAAATGATAACGAGGTTGAAATGAAATGCTATCGTTTCATGCCCTTGAAAGTAACACTCATATGTTGCAAAAATGTTACTAACTCATTTATCTTTTCAATGAACATCTGTTTCAAAAACTCTGAGATAGAGTAACGGAGTTACGAAAATCCTAGTCCCAAATTCAAACATCAGTAACTTCGAAACCGATTATCAGAATTCAAATAAGTGTTGGTCATTATATAGACCCCCCCGAGGGGTGTCGCGACGCTTCTAAAAGGGTATTGCGGGGTTCACAAAGCCTCAGTAAAAGAAAAAAAAGTTTATATGTATATTTAGTATTAGCATTGCACCCGTGCGGAGCCAGGGCGGTTCGCTAGTGTAGTATATTTTTAATGAACGTTTGTATATGATTCCTTTTATACAAAAATTTTGTCCGACTCTAAAATCTTGCCCCGTTGAAAAGTTAGGAGGCGGGGACTATTTACGTCCGCAATGTATCTCCGGGATTAGATCCAACTGACAGATTTTCAGTTCAGATGTGTAATTTCGGATACTGTTTTGCACAGTATGTTCACTCACCTGTAAGGAGCGATGGATTCCTGATCGACTTCTGCTTTGAATTTGCAACACAAACTGTTGTCATTCAAACACTTCTCGTTCACCGTCTTATTCATGTCACCCAATCCTTCGATTTTTTTATAGTTTACATTCTGGGGCTCAATTGTTCCATAAGGTTTTGCGTTGAACTGGAAATAAATCATGTAAATAGGGTCAGAATAATGGAATGTCTGAGAATCTGATAAAATTGTGTTGTTGAATATTTTTTCAACTCGACGTCAAAATTTACAGTGACGAATTCATATAAAAATTGATGAAGATAGAAAAATCCCTACAAGTATGAAGAATGAGAATTTTTCAGAACGTGTCATCATGAGAATATAAAAATGGTTTTTGATTAGCTTTCTCAAATTTTGGTAAAATATATCCATTTTTACTCCTTGTTCCTTATCTTCCTCATGACTCGAAGATTCCTTCAAAAATGTTATCGATTTATCATTAATGAATATTAATTATTAATAGACCTTTACGCTCTCCGAAAAAAAAGAATGACAAATCATCAAAAAATACCAAAACTTTTTTATTTGGGAGGAAAATCGAAGTTTCGCACATTGCTGCCATTGAGACTTCCCCCTCCCCCTTTCAAACCACGACCCAAAATGTATATGGTTTTCGTAAAGTAGAAAAAAGTACATAAATGAATATACGACATAACTATCCAATTATTACAACTCAATCAAATATATCACTTTAACAACATTCCAAATCATGAAGTTCCTCATTTTTGGAGCCCAAAACTATCGGTCTTCTTTCAATAACATATCACTCTATACAACGGTTGTTGAAATCACAAATTACCCCAATGGACAGAAATAATGAATCAATTCAATCTAAAATAAATACTCGCTTTTGAAGTTGACAATCGAATATGTTGTGGTTTTTCGGGTAATCAGTTTCAAAATTCCCGGTCTGGTTACTTTCGGATCAAACCCTTATTGTTTCTCAATATTTTCATTACAATAAAACCAAAACATCGAGTATTTCCTTGATGAATTGTCAAAAAAAAACACAAAAATACAACACTTCAATTGACGATTTACTTACATTTACTTTTCGGCTATCCCGAGGCTTCAACTGCATCTGTTCTATGAGTATTGTACTTCCGTTCAGAGCATTAGGAACTCCTTCAGCACTTATTCCAACAATACTGGTCCCATTCCTGTGGTAAATACCTGACCCTCCGTAATTACTTCCGGCATCCCAAAACCCAGACACCAACAGGTTTACGTCATTTCCTACTGAGAAGCCAGCTTCTAAGCTGAGGCCTGAAATATTTTCAACACAGCTATATAATACATTGGAGAATATTACGAGTATGAATAACAGAGAAATCAGTACACACCCTGTACATGTTTTTTCTGAAACCGAAGATACCCCATAGTTGATATTTGAATTATGGATTGGAACCCAGGGTTAGGTCAGGTGGCCTGCAAGATAACCCGACTTGAGCCACTTATACCTCTTTTAATCCTCGCGGGTTATCGGGGAAGTTGCTATGGACCAATAAAACAACTTTTGGAGATTTGATGAACTGTGATTGTTAATTAGTTACTAATAGAGCTAGGCTCTCTTCTGTTGAGTATAAGGTTGGCTGTCTCCAAAATAAAAATACAGAAATCCATTATGAATGGGGTTTACAATGGTCCCTAATATTTGCTTTGTAGATGTATTTTACTACTCTTTTTTGTAAAACAAATACTGATGTAGCAACTATCAGATTTCCTGTTTGAATATAATAAAATCCATATATTCATATTATATGCTGCTGTAAGTTTTATATTTTATTTTAATACTTTTCGTTTCTATGATAAACATTTTTGACGATAGGGAATAATTTCTACCAATGATGACGCTAGTGTACTCAATCACTGGTGACATCAAACGATAAACAACTGATCGATACAACTGAAAGTAAAACACAGGTTATGTTCATTGTTTTGGAGTTTGTGATGGTAATTTAATAGGTATGATGGCGCTAGTGTGTTCAACCAATGGTGACATCAAACAATAAACAGCTGATCGATACAACTGAAAGTAAAACATAGGTTATATTCATTGTTTTGGAGTTTGTGATGGTAATTCAATAGGTAAGATGACGCTAGTATGTTCAACCAATGGTGACATCAAACGATAAACAGCTGATCGATACGACTGAAAGTAAAACACAGGTTATATTCATTGTTTTGGCCCCTCAGCAGGGGATTAGACAACCCTTGAAAACAAAACAAAAATCTGTAATTTTCTCATCTTGTTTGTCATACTCACCAAATTCGAGTGGCAGACTATTTGCAATCGAGGATGTCATGATGACATTATCGTGTTTCAATTCTTTTGGAATCTCGTAGAGCATGTCGGTGTCAAACAAAACAGAAAATGTGACGGTAGCAGCATTGATTTTCGCATTGAAAACGCACGCCTTATCATCCGCTGGTGGCGCAGAAAAAGGAGTTTCCCTGTACAAGTGTCGTTTTCGGCATCTATAAAAAAACAACATCAGCTGGGCCTTCAACCAATTTTTTTACCCAAAACAAACACTGCTCTATGTAAACTATGCAGTATGAATATTTCGAAATTTTATGTAGAAATATTTATTTTTTTGTATACAGTGTGATACATCTTCAGTTGACGCTAACGACCGTCTCGAGAAGAGGGTTGTAGTTCTATTGTTGGGAGCAGTGTTTATTTCAGAACTATTCCTCGCCAGTAGCTTTCTGATAAGAAGTTTGCACTGATATCGTGAAAAACGCCATCTCCTGAACACGCCAACTTGGCGTGTTCAAGAGATGGCGTTTTTGCAGTTCTGGTGTTCGGGACAGTGCTTGTTTTGGTTTAATTTACATCCTTTAATGGTACATGACTCTCTTGGGCCCAGTGAACATTTATCTGGAGTAAGTGAGAATTTGATTCGGACATCTTGTGCCCTGAGAAGACATAACGATCAATGAATGACAGCCCTCTACATTTATTATATATATATATATTGCAGAAAAGAGTGTACTAGACAGGTCATCTTTTATCCAAAGCTGTGAAACATCCGGAAGACGCACCAGAAGCATTTACCAATGACCAATCACCATACGGTAGAGTGAGTGACCATTGAGTTCAAGAATCGTCTGCGCTGAGTTGATGTATATTGATTTCCTTTTATATATTCCAAGTAATACTTCCAAAAAGTATCATTTCGGAGAAAATGATGAACGATTAAACGATTAAAATGAGCATGAAATGCTAGCCACCAATTTATGTTCATATTTCACATAACTCACTTTTGAAACCTGATTTCATTTACAGCTTTCAAGTTTTTTCACACTCTTAGCCTCGTATCTCGACAAACCTTCTTGTCGGTAATTTCATTGGTAACTGATTCTGCTAATCTGCTAAGTTTATTGTCGCGTTCATCATTGTCATAAGGATTGTTTATTTTCATACCAATTTTTGTGGCAAATCGTCCATGACTGAATTCATTTTTCGCGAGAAAAACTATGTTTTTCACTCCACAATCTACAAATAGTCGGATTGTTCAGGTAAGACATGAATAATCATTGCTAATTATGTTTCAAATAGTACATCTGCAAAAATTCTGAATTTTCACTCTTTATCTTCCCCCTCAAACTAATAGTTGAATGTGGCGTTCACCGAAACGGGGCGTGGTCAAGCTTGACGTCACATCAGTCGACTCGGCGACAAGGGAGCGTTGGCGGATAAGCGAAATACGTGTGCTAAAGCCGTAGAAAGCAAGTTGTGTGTTGTTTACTGCAGTGTGTCAACTAAGTGTCGACTTTGTATCTGCCAAGGGGACGCATTTTTGTTGCGAAGATCAGTTTAATTTAATGTGTCCCAATAGTTTACATCGATACTCTAGAATACATGAATATTGAAATATTTGAGGTAAAACAAGGTACCGTATCATTCCTTACTCACCTTCCCATTTTTACACCTCTCATTTCAGCGCTTCTGTAGTCCCTACTGTTATTAAATTCTTTTAAAAACAAAAGAACTTCAAAATACGTAACACGTGGTGTTTTCAAACCACCAAATGAAACAAAATCCGACGATGGCAGCGATTAATAATCTCCAACTACAGGCCCGGTTGCCACCGTTCGAAGCTCTTTGCCTGGTGTGACGTCAAGATGCACCGCGGCCAATCTCACATTTTCAATTGCTCTTGCTCAATTGTTAATTGACATATAAACCGGAAAATTTTTTGGGATACTTGGGAGATGATTTACTTTTATAATATATAATTTTCAATAAAAAACTAAATTAGCCTGAATGAGCCCATTGATTGCTTGTTCGTGAATTTTTGGCCAGAAACAATACTGTAACGATGCCCGACCCTCTATATTTGCCATGTGACTGAAGAAGGGCAAAGAACCCTGCTGGAGGGCCATCATTACAAGTGAAGATGACATTGTAAGCGCGTTGTTGAAAAAGCTTTAGGCTATCGCTAAGATCGAGTTTGAGAAGTTTTGCGAGCAACTGAAGAAGCGCTGTGATAAATAAACAGAACGAAAGTTCCCGTTATTTTCTGAACATAGGATGTTTCAAGGTGCGATGCTTTTTGTTTTTTGTGCCTTCGGATGTGTACACTTCCACTCAAAATTTTAGAGAAACAACTTCAAGCCTTCAAAAATTACCAATTCTCTCTTTAGTAACTCATGTTGAACAGTTGGTCATACTTTTTCACCATATATGACGTCAGTGCAATCTTATCGGGAAAATGTACTGTTTCTTTTGAAAAAAAAAAAGGTTACCTCAAACAAATTGACCCGCTAGGTTCCAAACCAACATTTGTAATATAATAATTGTCGTTGTCGTTTTCAACCACGTTAACAATGACATATTGATTATTTGCTTTCGCTGCACATGCTAGGCTCGGTAGGATTCTCTGAAAAATAGATATACATGTCAATGAATGTGTAGGTATTTTCAAGGTACGATTTGGTAGTTTCCACAACATCACTGAGATACTACCATGGAGGGTTCATTTTTTTCCACTATATTATTTTCCCATAATGTATTTTTAAAATGCTACTCACCGTACTGTTTTGATTGCACACTTGTGTACCAACTCCTTCAACGATTGTACTGTAAATCTTCATATGTTCCTTCAGTGTTGTTATGGGTGTGAGAGTGGTCAAACCATATTCAGGAAACACCACAATGTCTACCTGAAAAAGTCGAATAAAATAAGGAAATTGGTACATCCACGAGAAAAAAAATTAAACGAAAATTCAAGACTTTAATCAAATAAATAAAATCCGAAACGAAATTTATTTCTCGTTTCACAATAATATTGATGTGTATACAACAATTTCGTATATAGAGGCTGATGAGGGGCCGCACAGTTTCCAGATACTTGGAACCATATCTGTAGTCTATCGCGTATTGGTATATCTTAAAGAAAATCAGACAAATGATCATTCAGAAATTGTAAACATCGTTGGACATTCATAGTTAGTCGAAAAAGGAGAGGCCCGGCTATTCTGCCACACGTTACATTCAGCCCAGACAATACAGGGCTTTTCATGATGAGGATTAATTAGCCGTTTCTGACAAACTATTTGACGGATCAACCTGAAAATTTCACAATATGCATGACTCAATATGACCTACACGCCTTAAATATTTCAGACGAAGCGGCGTTGTCGCTTCTACTATAAAGTAGCGGCTTCTTTGATTTTTCGAATGGAACATCCCGTATATAATATCATATTTTGATTCATTATCACACTGTCAACAAATTCATATACTATTTTCTTATACCTATCTATTACCGTTTAGAA